>WSTY01001275.1:0-11260 GCA_019633465.1 Tulasnella sp. 417
TCCCCGCCGCAACGCCCGACGAAGTCCAGATATTACCATCCACAACCCATCTCGCGCAAGGTTGCTGAATAATGTCACCTTCATTAAATGTTTACCGTGATCTCCATATCGTTACGTACCCATTTTACATTTGGTCCGCTGGCGACCATCTCCGCCCAAGAAAACTTGTTCGTGGTGGCTTTCTTTCCGTCGAGGACACCGGCCTTGGCAAGAACTTGGGCGCCAGTACAGACAGATGTGATGTACTTGAGCTTTGGGTACGTTCGCTTGACATAGTCGATAATACGAGGGTTGTCATAAGCTATTCTGCTGCCCGGTCCTCCAGGGATGAGAAGGACGTCGAGTTCTGGATCTTGGTCAATTGTATATGTTGGCTTAACCCAGGTTAGGGCACCAGCGCTATTGGAGATATGGGCAGGGACTGGGTCCATGGTTTCGGCGACGATCGACAACGTCATGTTTGGTGTACTGAATGCCACGATGTTGAGGAGTTCGAGAGGCCCATAGGCATCAAGACCCACGTATCTAGGGAATGCAAGCACTCCCCATCTGAGAGGAATGGGCTTGGGGGTAGGGTTTGCCGAGACAGCGAGGGTACCAGTGAGAACGAGGGCGACGGTGTGAAAAAGCTGCATTTGGGGTCTCGTCAACCAAAGAAAAATGGAATTTAATCTCTATTTATATCGAACCGAGAGATTGGTGGAGATTATACCAGCCGATTTGACCTTAGTCAGTGGCTTCTCCCGAGCCATCTCGCCGCGCCTGCCAAGAAGGGCGTCCTGGGAGGAAGAAGCCTCTGGTTCCCGAGTCAAGGTCAAGCCAATCACTTCTGCAAGGCAAAAACACCCCGATCATGTGCACTCAAGATCTGTACGGGCGCCGCTCATACCTCAAAAAAGTTCTTCACCACCGGTAACCGAACTGGGAAGGGGGACCCGGTGGGGCGAGCGCTCCGGGCCGACAGGCTTCAAGGTTGAATTCCACCGCCGCCGCAAGTTCTGCACCTCAGACCCCACCGCATACAGCAAAGCAATCGGTCCCACCTTGAGACATTCAATTCATATTCTCGAAGTGTTCTTATTCACGAAGTGGGATGCATATGGTTATTTTTCGGCCCAGGAGAACTGGAAAGAAAGCAATAATAAGAACCACGATGCAAATAGCTTCATAATGATAGTAATAGGCGTTCGCAACGACTATGGCTAAAGGTCTGGAAGGCGGTAAGCGAGAGGTTGGGGGCGCGGTTGGGGGGAAAGAAAGGAAAGACGCGAAAACGTCCCTCGCGCGTCTATGCGTCAAATCTATCTCACTGCATGGGAACGTGATCCGACAAGACTGAAGTGTGTGGAAGGGAAGGGCCTACTCGCCTAGATAAACCATTGTAATACCTGTGTCAATCTTGAAGTCGGCGACAGACACTTATTGTAGAATTCTCAGTTCCGGGCGAAATTAATACGCGTACTGGGGCACATTTGGATCTCATTCAAACTTGCCAGCTTCGGTGACAATTGAACCCACGTCAACAGAAAATACTCAATCACTCGCTTTCTGATACACGTACCATGATCTGGATAATGTGAGCAGAGACTCGTCCGAGACTATGATGTCTTGCATTGCTTATCATGCCTAGTATGGATTCTGAACGGCAGGACTTGACAGTGGTAGTGAGAACCCCCCGATGTACTAGGTGCAGGGCTAGACATAAAAGATGGCAGTGCTTCTTCCGTGCACGTAACGCGAGCCTGTTTTGCTGCCCCGACGTGTTCCATTACGTTCCAATCAAGGCCGTCTGAGTTGCTCAAAGCGGCTCCTTGGAATCTTCCTTCATCGCTGTGGTCGCACGGACATATGTATTCTAACTGTACTGCCTGCCAACAATTTCGGTTGGAATCACTATCTAGGAACGTGTAAGGACGGAATCATCGGGCAACGAACCATAAGAGCCCTTACACCCGACCCCTCGAATCACACCCCAACAGTTCCGTCCAGGTTGCACATATACCGTCTTCCTCAGTTCCAATCTCTTGACCCGTATCCCGAAGGATGTAAACTTCTCGGGCTGGAGTCTGAACACTTGCTACCGCTGGATGGAAGTCAACGTAGGAAGATGTTGACGAACGGCCGGACGACCCGCAAACGAGCTGCCGGGCTTGAAAATGCACTGATTCCACGTAGTTTGACCTACTCATATCGTGCCGTTGTATGAAGGAGCAAGAGTTGTGACCAGGTTGAGAGGCGTCCCGGCTAACAGCTGCGAGACTCACGTTGCAACAAACATGTTGACTTCAGGTTTCCCCCCAAATCGTAAGTTTTGAGACATTCTTTCGTGCGGATCCAAACAGCCGTTGAGGTCTTGAGCCATCTGAATGGGTGTCATGTACCGCCCACTCACACTTCACAACGACGCTGATCTGTATGAGCAGTTATAACCGGAGGCGTAGGTCTTCTCACCTATTTGGCACCACGTTAGCCATAATGTACCGTTGAGCTACTTGAAACTTCGAAAGAGCGTCCGGGTCGGTCGCCAGACGGTTTAGCCAGGCCTTGCTGATTCCGTGTTCGTATTCCTCAGCATTCTGCCACCTGACGAAGTGAAATAGCAATGGAAGTGAACGCTTGTCTTCATTCTCCATACAACTGCTATCGAGGAATGATGACCAGTCGCTGCGGATCGGAAGGTCGAAAGCGGCTAGAATCTCGGTTTCCAGAGGTCGGCCAATAACTTCGCCTGTGGAAGCTAAAATGTAGAATAATGCTCGACTAGGCGGCTTGGATTTGGTGTCTTGGACTTCGATCTTCCATATATCTTGGCTCTTCTCTAAAGGTCCGGTGCTGAATACTTGATTCGTTGACCATTCTCGCACCATTCCAGATCCCAATGCAAGAAAAAGCCTCGACAGAACGAATCTAGAGTGAATTTGATCAAGAGGCTGAAAATTAATATCTGATTAATAAAGCCCTACCGGATGGCTACCGTAGCTTGAAGGGGATGATCGGGGTTCGACCAGAGATGATCCGCAATAGGAGAAAAGTCGTCAAAATACGAAGTAAAAAAGGGCGAGAGGAAGGAGTTTTCGTATGATTCCCGAGTTATCTGCACCGCTTCAGGAGGCCGAATCATCCTATCTAAAGAAGCAAGCAAAACAGACTGAGCTTGAACGTTCCTTCTTCCCGGAGGCTCTTTAGGAGCGGGTGCTTTAGAATTTTTGAAAACCAAGGGTTTAATAGCGATCAAAGTACACGTTGCCGTTGCAGTATTAGAAGAGCAACAGTAGCCGGATATTGGAGTATGGCTGCTCTGTAATTGAAGCGAGCCTCCAGTAAGAGTGCGATGGGCGGCGTTCACGAGGGGGACTGGTGGTAGTGGTACACCACCGTCAGCCAGTGCATCGCCCTGCCGCTGATGGGATACGGCATTCTGTTTTGGGAGCGGAAAAGGAGCAGCAGGGTTGGCTCCAATGTGGGGGGGCACTGGTTTCGGGGCTGGCCGAGGGAACGGAATGAGTTGGGGTGGAGGCATCAAATGAGAATCGAGAATTTCTTGGTCCAAAAAGACCTCACTAGCCTTCCCCTTTGATAGAACCTTTTGTCTCTTTGCTTTGGGCTCTGCATGGTCCGCCGCTCGAGGGAGCAGTCCGTTTCGTTTTCTCTCTGCGACCGGCAATGCCTGTCCATTTTTAGCACGAAACAAATTAGAACTCAGTGGAGTAGAGCCCGTAGAAGGTTGAGCAGGGATACTATGAACTGTATCATCATGTTCGTCCGGATATCCTGGGGCGGCTACAGATGGTAGCTTTGAGGGATCTTTGCAACCTAGAACTTGGTTGGGAGTCTGGGCAGCTATCGATGCCTCGAGTTCGGAGAGTCGTTTAGGAGAAGATGCCAATACTTGGGCATCGGACCCGTAGTGCTTTTTATGAAGAGTTTCGAAGTCTTGAACGGAGGCCGCCGAGGGAGCAGATTGAACAACAAAGTTCGGACTTGTCGGGTTGCCCGGCTTAGAGATCTGTTGACAGGTTGGAGAGGCCGCGGAGGACGCCGAAGAAGAAGGATTACCGATCGTATGTGAGGCACGAGGAGCAGTTAGGGAGCCAACTATACGTGGGTCGTTCGCGCAAACTGCAGTTGGTTGCGAAGGGAGAGCTGAGGCTGATCCACTTGCGGCAGTCCCGTTGATGAGCAGGTCGATGAGCTCGGACTTCTTCAACTTGGAGTATCCATTCAAGCCTCGTTCTTTGCACATCTTCTTCAGAACATCAACTTTTTCTTTCGAAAAGTCTTCTGGAGCGTTCATGTTGACTTTTGCGGCTGAGGCTGGTTCTTTAGAGGAGTGGAGTGATGTGATTGGTTCAAAACTGTTTGTGGCGCGCGTCGGCGGCCATCCCTCATCGGTCAGTAACACCGAAGCCTTAGTCTCTGTGACCCGCTCCCTTTGTCCCTGCCAGCAGCCTGGGAGGGGAATCCTTGAAGGCGCGTTCCCTTCCGTTTCACCCCTCTGCTCGTCCATCGACACCTCAAACAAATCACCAATGATACGATACAAAAAGATCTATATTCTACAGCCCCAGCGGCTCAACAACGATGGCTTCGACGATGATCCAAAAGTGCTCATGGATCTTCCTACCTCGGAGAAGGCAACCGAGTTCTGGAAACGCTACGACCGCCAAGCGGACTCCCACGACACCAAGATGACTGAGGACCTCAGTGAGAACCTCGACGTGCTACTAATCTTCGTGAGCTCAATCACTCTATCGTCGGAGGTTATGGTGCAAGTGGGACTTCCGTGGCTAACTACTGATACGTAGGCTGCTTTGTTCTCAGCAATTAACACGGCATTCATCTCTCTGTCGATGACAGGCCTTTCGTCTGATCCCCAGACTGAGACCAACGCACTCCTCCGCCTTTTGGTCATGAGGGCGGATAATTCCACCCTTGGACTCGCTGACCTCTCCCCTCCATTCACTCCCTCTTCCAACTCCGTCGTTGTCAATTGTCTACTCTATGCCAGTTTGAGCTGCAGCTTGCTCGCCGCAGTAGCCGCAATGATGGCAAAAGAATGGTTGCAGAGCTTTGACCGAACGGGACAGACGGGACCGTTAGAGGAACAGGGTCGATTCCGTCAACGCAAGTTCAACGGAGTACAGCAATGGCATTTAGAACCAATTATCCGATCCCTCCCTAATATACTCCTGCTATCGGTCATCCTCTTCTTTGCGGGGGTTTGTCTGTTTCTTTTCCCCGTCAACAAGGCAGTCGGGAGTGTCGTAATTGCATTTTCTGGGGGAGGGGCCATCTTATGTGCTGTGGCCATCGTCGCGGGGGCCACCTCTGAGATGTGTCCGTATCAATCTGCTGCCTCCCGTGCATTGAAGCATATGGGTTTTCTGTTCTCTCCTCGATGGTGGAAGGGTCGAGCGACGGTCGTTGTGGACATTGCAGTTCGAAGGGTGCCAAAGCTTCTTCGAAAGATCCTTCATGCTATGCACCCATATCCGAGGGTTGCCTCCGGGGTCATGCAATCGCTACCTAATACCCTTCTTTCCACCGCCCTCGGCACAGTTGTTATCCCCAAGCAGACCGAGATTGCCGAGGCAGCCGGTTGGCTCATTGGGACATCCTCTAATCGTGCAGACCACATAGCTGCAGCCCAATTCATATGCACCCTCGATAGAACCGCATACGGTTTCGCGTTCGAGAACCAGGAAACTCGGCGCCGCGTTGTTTTCATCACTCGGGACGCGTTCGACATCTGGTCTTCTCGACCAACCAAGAGTGGCCAGCAAATTGCAGAGCTTTTGGGCTTATTATTGTCTCACATCGTCCTCCGACCTTCTGGGAATGCTGCTAGACAGGAAGATCTAACTAATATTCAATTATATCAGTCGGGAAGTTTTGGAGGAACTTTCCTACGAGCGTTCGAATTTGCTTGGACCAACTACCCATGGCACAGGTTTGAAGACAATGAAATACTTCTTCATATTGCCTTCATGTTAGCGATCATAAGTAACGGCCCACTCAGCCCAGAATACCAATGGGCTTCACCTTCCCGGTTTTTCTTGTCTGGAAACACACCTGATCTGGTCGATGTTCTTCTGGGCCTGTGGGCAAAGATCTTTTGCAATTTTGACCCCAATAGGAAGTCTTTCAATCAAACCCACACGTTTGAGGAGCTGGTGAATCCAGGATATGAAAAGTAAGTACAATAAAAATCAGCACCATCTAAGGCATTGTTTGGCTCATGGGTTTGTTTTTCAGGGCGGTCTTTGCGCAAGATTTAATAAATGTCGTAATTTGTGGCACTCGTGTCTTGTCTTCAGTTTGCGGAGATCCGCAATTTGAACTACATGCTGTGCATGGTTACGGCGCATGCTTGCAAAGAGCTGCTGAACTCCCCGCTCAAATTCCGCACGATAAGCTGACTAACGTGATTGATGGCGTTGCGAGTTTTATATTGTCATACACTGACAGGTTGGCGCCATCAAACCCCGGTGAATCCAGCTCGGAATTGGGCAGAGTTTCGATTGAAGCTGCGCTTGCATTACATGCTGTCATCGGCAAGAACCCCCATCTGAATAGGAAACCCGTTTCTTTAGGAGCAAGGGTTGAACAGCTTCGAGCCGGTGACCTCATTCATGCTGCTGTTCGCATCATGTCAGATGACTGTGAAAGCCTTTCTGAGTCAACACTCCTGCCCAGGATGCTACCGCAAGCGTTGGTTCGAGCTCGAGCAGTGGCCCTGATGTTGAAGCGGGGGAAGCAGGGTGTGCGGGGCTGGGTGCAGGACTGGGTGCATGTATGGGCACAGGCGCGGAAGCGGGCGCGGGAGTGGGCGCGCGACCTGGCAGGGGAGCTGGTGCAGGACCTGGCAGGGGAGCTGGGGGAGGTGGCGGAGGTGATGGGGAAGGTGATGCGGGAGATGATGTGGGAGCTGGGGCGGGAGCTGGAGCGGGAACTGGAGCGGGAGCTAGAGTGGGAGCGGGAGCTGGCGCCGAAGCTGGCGCCGAAGCTGGCGTCGGAGCTTGCACGCTCCCTGGCGATGGCGCTGGCGGGCGAGCTGGAGCTGAAGCTGTACGTACGGAAGCTGGACGCACGGAAGCTGGCGCACGGGCTGGCAAATCCGGAGACAGATCCGGAGGCAGCTGCGGCGGCACATGCGGTGATTGATGCGGCGATCGACACGGCCATAGATGCGACCGTAGATGCGGTGGTGGACATGGCGATAGGTTGGGTGCTAGACAGCATGCTAACCGAAGAAAATGGCCGGAAGAGGGTGGCCAAGGATCTTGCCCGGCGTCTGCAGGTAGAGTCATCCATTTTAAGAATAGTACCATGGGTGTGGAAAAAGACATCTAGCACCCAGCAAAATCATTCAGAGAGGCGCAATATTTTCATGCCAAGTTGTGAGCTCTGGGCTCCTTTGGAGATCAGAATTGACTTCATAATCAACGGGATAGAGTGGGGCATCAATGGAGAACGGCTCACCTTTGATGATGGCGATCGAGGCAAGCTCCTCACGTCCGATGACATGAACGGGATTATTGAATTTGTGGAGGACCTTCAAAGGGATCGAGAAAAGTCCGAGTTCATTGCTCGCAATGCGGATGTCGGAATCAATCGGCTGTATGTTCATTTCAAACGACAGGTTGACTGGAATTATGATCTCTACAACCTTCGGGAGCAACGCATGTTGTGCCCACGGTCAACAGGAAGGGGAATTGGGATGATATGGTAACTTTATGTGTTCTTCTTTGCGCATTGTCTTGCATATCTCAATATAACCACTCTTGGCTTGGCGGTCAGCCGACTGGGTGAGTGAAAATGTCTTCTGGAGCGTTCATGTTGGCTTTTAGGGCCAAAGTCATTTAGATATGTCGGGTATCTGTTTACATCGACTTGTGAGGAGTCGGGCAGTCATGTATGCCAAACATCAATCACTTGGCCCCATAAAACGAGAACCCATCTTATCTAACAATCAAATTGAATCTAGAGGTGGTATGAGCATAGCTTCGTATTGAAACGGGTGGAGGGAAACGCTGAGATGATGTTTGCTGACAATCTCCGACGTCAATTGTCGTCTCAGAAGCGTCGCCAAAAGCGGCTACCACACGAAACCCTAGAACACCATCTTTAATGTCAGTCACCACATCGGTCGCTGCCTTGATGAGCCATATATCGACAAGGATCTAGGTCTGTGACCTCCAAACCCTCCCTCGACGGGATGGTGTCGATGGGCGTTCCCTGAAAAGAGTTCAGGCAGGGTAATAGCAGAAGGGACGACACGAGGCCGAGAAATGGGGCACATGATTCACTCCACACCGCGGCTTGAATTCGACATCAGGCACCGAGTACTGTGAACGTGGAGACGGTCTCCAGCTAGTGTTACAGGTCCTCATTGTCAATTAGTATCTCGTCAGCGTTGCTCTGGGGTGTTTCTGATGCCTGTTGGCTGGTTGTCCGGTCTTTGGAAGGAGCGAAGGACGGGCCCTTCGGTCCCAAGGCCTCTCTTTCCATTTCAGCCATCGGATCGGAGGCGCCTTTGTGTTCGGGTTCGATTTCATGTGCACCGCCCTGGCGAGAGCCCAACCCCTGCGCAGCGAGGCACGAAGCTGCCGTGTTGTACTGCGCTTGGACGCTTCACTTGATTCTAAAACCGCGAGGACAGTCATTAGCACAACGGAAAACCAAGAGAAGGGGGCACACCTGTGCATCTCTGGGAAGGTATCTTCCGACCCGTGTTCCATTTCGAGCGAGTTCCATTCTTGCCAGAATTTGGTGTCCACTCGAGGATCGCAGAATTGAGACGCATGCGCGTAGATAGCACGAGCACAATCGGGGGGTTGGCGAGCAGCGAATTGGCGGAGAGAGGGTGGGGTGACGATTTCCCCGTGCCACGAGCGGGTGGTCTCCTGTGGTTGGACGTTCACCAGCACTGGTTTGTGCTTCACTGCCACGACCCGCGTTCTGACTACCGGAACTTTCCCTTCCATCCAAGGCTTCGGAGCCGCCTGTCACGGTGAGTTCGTCAAGTGGATATTGTCTCGAGTGTTGGCCCAAGGGGAGCCCACGGCGAGTTGACGGGGGTTCCGTTGCAAATGGTTCGAGGGTGGCGAACACCGAACCATTTCGCGATGGCCTGGCGATCAAAGGGGCGCCTTGTAGAGCGAGTGGGTAAGGGAGTGAGAAGAGACCGAGAGGACTAGAACGCGGAGGCACCGTCCCGTTCGTTTGCTGGGCCATAGTTGATCCGGTTTGAACGGCAGGTGAGGCGCCGACGGGCGACGGACGACATTTCTGAGCATGGTGTGAACGAAGTCAGAGATCGTGAGCGCGGTTGAGAGAGAAGAGAACGAAACCCCGAAATTGGCGTTTGTTTAACAGTCAGACATTAGCTCACGTGATACTCAATGTCGAGTCTAATTCCTGTCCCCCTGACGTGAGCGCCAATCCTCGTATTGAAACTCGTCAACAAACCTTGCCGCTACGAGATTTCCTGACCACGCTTATGGAGTTAAAGGACTAAGACGGATATGGGGTTTCTGCATGTTCCGTTTACCCTTGTGCTCAAGGCATACCGATCTTCCCCCTCCTCTAGCACTGGGATGACGCCACTCTCTCTTCAACGAGCACTGGTTCTTGAGATGCAGACCAAGATGTGATATTGAACTCGTATAATCTCACAGGTCGAGCTTGTGCTTCCTTCCTCTCTCTTGCGTGCCGTCAGTTGAACATGGCAGAAGCCGTTTGTACGGTGGGGCTGCCAGGTCCACTTCTGGTCTGATAAGCAAATCACTAGCCCGAGCAACGTATACGATTATAACAGCGCGGTACCAAATGGAAACTAATTCACAAACGAATACAACATCGACCGTAATAATTGCAGAGAAGTGAAGCAAATTAACAACCAGACATCCAACAAATCGGAATCGGGGTACAATAACGGACTATGAGAAACAGAATGGAATCCAACGGGATTAAGAAAGATGAAAGAATTGCAAGGAAACTAACAAAAGGCGATGGGATCCGTTGGGATGAGCAGGATGGTGGGGGGAATGGAAGCAAACGAAACGAAAAGAGAAAGAAAGAAAAACTTGAAGCGAACGACAGCAGCAATTAGTGATGGGTTAAATTAAGAGAGGTCGACGCGTTGAGGGAGTTGAGAGGGATCTTCCAAGGTGGAACTTTGGGGAGGATCTCGAAGACGGGGTGCTTTCCAGGTTGGGGCGCACCAGCCAGCTGGTGCTGCACGCTCAACCTGAAGGCACTGATTCCAGCAGTTTCTAACCGAGGCCGAGTCTACCGGAGGCTCAGGACCCAGGTTAAAAAGGCACTGTTCGTCTTCGTGAACGGTAAAGTCGTAATAATCGTGCAAGTTCCTGCCTTGGTGTTGATCCCTCTTGTTTATTATGCGTCTTGATGAAGTTGGGCGTGACAGAGAAGAGTATATGGGCGAATGAGGAGTTGATAGCCGGGGCGGAGCGAGGATCTCGAAGACGGAGAGGGTCTGTTCGTCGAGGGCGCATCGGCAGAGCCGCTGCTGCACGCTCGACTGAACAAGCACTGCATCTAGCAGTACTCACCAGGTGTGGGCCTACCAGAGGCTCAGACCATGGGTAGACTCGTCTCCGTCCTTTTGATCCCCGTGCCGATCGCATTTCGGCGCAAGTTCCAGACTTGCAGCACGAGCGTCCTCTTGCCCCGTCTAGAGTTGGTTCGCGCCCGGGTTTTGGTTGAGCGGACCAATCCCCCTGAAGACCCTCTGCCCGAACCAGACAGACGGTTTGGGGTGGGGAGGCCGCAGGCCCTGGTCGCTAGACGCGCTCTCTGCATCTTCTGAGTCGTCGGCCGTTCCCGTCTCCTGCGACGCTTGAGCTCCACCGGTGGGCGTGGCGTTCGGGTTGAGTAGAGGGAGGGGTTGTTGTGAAACCGGAGCTCGATATTCTCCTTGGTTCCCGGCAAAGCTGCGTCCGTTGTTGTTCCTAGTCTCAAGGGTAGTTCCCTCGCCTCGAGATTGGCTCGAACGCATTCCAGGTTGCGCTCTTGGGCCTCGGACCTGCCGTAATGGACGGCGGCCCTCGGAGAGTTGGCCAGCAGCGAATTGGTGGGGAGAGGGCGGGGTGACGATCTCTCCGTGCAACGAGCGGATGATCTCGTTCGGGCTGACGTCCACTAGCACTGGTTTGTGCTTCACGGCCCGCGTTCTGACTACCGGAACGTCCGCTTCCATCCAAGGCGTCGGAGGCGCCTGTCCAGGGTAGGTTGG
>WSTY01001276.1:0-11259 GCA_019633465.1 Tulasnella sp. 417
TGGATAGTTCTTGACTAAGTGTGGTATCTGCGGAGCTACGAATTTTCGGTTGGCGAGAGGAGAAATCGGCGCGCGTGTTTGTTTGTTTGTTTGGACTAGCTTTATGAAAACAGCTGCACGTCCACCTAAACAGTGACGGACTCAACTGTAACCACTGAACTCCAGTCGACAATCAACCATATCATCCTCTGTCAAGATAGGCCCTTATAGGAACTCAAGAGCCCGAACAGTCGCTTTGTACTAGTACCCACGGGAATATCGATGAGTAGGCATGCACTTGCTCCACCAAAGGGTATCGGTAGCCTGACTGACTGGTGGTAGGCTCGAGGTCATATAAACGCAAGAAGGGCTTGCGTTGTGCCATGGACTTTGAACAAGACGGGGGTTTCGAGTCTGACAGCCCTCGACACTTAACCGCCACTTCACAACCTTCCCAGCGCCGCCGGACAGCCCCCCTGGAGGCGTCCTCCTTTGATCAACAGCTTAGATTATGACAGATTCATGTCGCTTCCACCCCATATAATGGCGAGGGTATGTATATTGCCAACTGAAAGGGTGATCCAGTCTCCAACCGACCCGAAATCCTGCTCTTAGGTTTGTCGGTTCATGTGGCCTTGGAACCTACTCGCTCTGGCAAGAACGACCAAAGAACTTCGAGCAAAATTTATGAAGGAGGCATCAAAAACTTACTGGGACGCGACGCGATATCTCACCGGAATGCCGGATTGGACGACGGTTGCGTGTCCGCAAGCTGCAGTCATGATTTATGAGTCCGGGTGTCGGGTTTGTGCACCGTAGGTCCTCCTATTGAGGCTGAAAAGTAATTTTAAACCACAAGGCCCATCGTGTAACGAACAATCCTCGTTTTTCGCCTTCCATCTCTGGCGTCGGTACTGCCCTACGTGTGCACAGGAAAAGTACGGTGACCCGAGATTACGCACCGTTTGTGTCCACGACGCTCAACATCAACTGGTTTTACAGCTTACTTAACCTGGAAGGAATCACGCAGCAGTTTCCGTCTGTCCCCGAAGATATCGTAAAACGCTTACCGTGGATTCCTCACAATGAATTCGAAACCAGGCCCAATCCAGGAGCACATTCAAGTGCTAAATTATGAGTTTTCTATTTCGGTAAGAGGTTCCAACAAATTCTCTGGGGTTGTTGCTACGACGTACCGCCAATCCACCCGCAAAAAAGCCCAGACACTTAAATTCACTCTGTGTTTACAAAAGAGAAAATACATTGTAGCTCCTTAAAATTCAAGCATTAGATTAACTATAGAACGATGTTGTAAACTCGGCACAGTATTCCGTAGAATGTGGGAGGGCCTATCATGACGGAAACAGCAACAATAGCACTGGGTGATTTAATAGCTGATCGATATACCGCTTGGGGTTGCTGGATTTGACGACTTCAAGCGATTTTTGAACTACAGGGAGGATATCTGTCGATGATTCCCTTGATCGCTAGGTCTGCAAGGTCATAGACGAGAATTTGGTGAAGAGGTGCCTTCTCAGTTGCGGGTCAGTTTCAGCAACCAAAATTCGAGATCTTTTCCTCACCCATTGGTGTCTAACAGAGAGAGACAACATTTTACAATATGGAGGCAATCAACTGCTGTGGGCCGTATGCTCGGCTCGAGGCTCCAGCACTTGGCGAGGAGATCCTTGATCTGAGGGAAATGGAGTAAGGCTTGATTCACATCCGCTGGAGGTTTGCCTTGCACGACGGCAAGAATGATCCGATTCTGTGACCGAATGTCGCCAAAAGGCTCTTTGTTAGACAGAGTCTTTAAATTACAACTCAGCCCGAGTCTACACAGAGGCGGTTCCATCTTTTGAGAACTTACCTCCCAAACAAGGCAGCCCCACGACCAGATGTCATTGGACAACCCCTGTGTGGATGAGCCAAGAAGAATCTCTGGGCATACATACCGGACGGTAAATTTCAAGTCGTTGCCGGTAGTAAGACCAGTTGGGCCAGTCCCGAGAGCCCTCGAGAGACCGAAATCCGCCAACAACGCGCGGCGTTGGGAGTTTAAAAGAACGTTAGTCTCCCGAACATTAAACTCGGTCAAATTTAAGAGCTACTTTAAATGGATAGCATGACATACTGGTTTTAGGTCACCATGACGAACGGGGGGGTTTCGGTTGTGAAGGTAAGCGAGGCCATCGGTCAAGTCGCGAACCTATGAATTGATCTCAATCCGAGTTTGCGAGAGAACCTTCAGGTTGAAAGTACCAAAGTTAGGCGCTCATCGTAAGGTGGGTTTATCTTCATAATATAGTTCTTGAGGTCGCCGTTAGCCATGTACTCGGAAATCAACATCGCCGCTCTGTAGTCGTCACTGAGGTGAAAGCCTAACAAGGGGAGGATGTGGGGGTGTTGCAGTTCTGCCCAGATCTTGAGTTCGCGAGCCAGACGCTATCGATAAAGAGAATTAGGGAGAGTACAAGCATTAAACAGACGGTTTCATTCACAAATGCTAGTCTTTTAGGGTCGTTTGACCGAGTACCGAGTTGGAGCTGCTTCGCCGCTACCAATTTGGCGGCAGGGATGCCATAGTCTAGCGTGGCGACCCAGAGTGTGCAATAGCCACCTTTCCTCCCTTCATAGCTCCGGTCATGAGTAATTCTCGTGGCATCTATAGAAAGGTGGTGTAAGGCCTGAAGGCACTTCTCCTGCGAGGCATGTGGATGAGTGGAGAGCTAAGTTTCTATGTGATTGTCCCGCACCAGTGAAGAATAGTCAAGCTGAACGTTGCTCATTACAGTAGTGTAGTATGAATTGTCTTAAGAGCTCGTTTAGGGAGATGGGTTAGAATCGGCGAGGAATTATATGCGGGAGGGATCCAATCTCGATGGAATCGGATATGAGAATTTACTCACCATCCGCGTTGCGGAAGCATGCCCTTGCATCTGTATAGAACATGCCTGCAGATAATCACCTGTGCTCTCACAGAACTCTCCCTTGTGATAAAAAAGTCGCACGACTTAGGGAGCCTATAAGTATTGCGGTTTTCAACATTGCTGGGGGTGGCGTAGAGTAAGTCAGCGGGGATTGGGTAAGCGACCCACCCATCACCTCTGGCGCCGGAGTCTGACCAGGCGGGATCACGATAGGACTAGCGCTGATAAGATCCGTAAGACGTGTAAGATGTATGTCCTATATCGCTGGTCTTATCGGCGCTTACTGAGCAGGGTACGGATTACCAAATCTCCCAGGTCCGCCAGACTTGCGGATATTATAGATCAGGCAGAAACCTGATCAGCGCTCACTAACAGGAACAGTCACGGTCTGGATCTCAAATTTGACCATTCCATTCGCGCACTTCAGAGCCCGCTTAAAGGAGAAGCGTATATACTTTATATTCTATATCTACATGTACACACTGTCTGCATCGAGGCTAGGCCACAAGAAACCCCTTCCCCGCAGGCATTGGTCCCTACCAATTAATAGAGAATGGTCAACGGTGCGCAGTGTTTGGATAAAGTCTTTGCTGTTCACTTAATGCTTTGCCAATTATGCCAAGTGTGGGCAGCAACTTTGCTTGAGCTATGGAAGGTACATTATCGGACAGCAGAGAAGAGCCCACTTGGGTGTTCAAAGTGATGTGTACGAGCCTAACGAGCGTCTTAGTTTAACGCACGCGCGAAGATGAACAGCTAATCAGTTCCTCACCTTGACGGAGTTCACCAGAAATTGTGTCGGTTGGAATTCGGCGAGAGGGAGTAGAGAGGGGAGAGGGGGCACTGAGTGAAGATGACGTTTGAACTTAGACCGAGCGTCCTTACACTGTACCATTTCGACTGTAGGCTTGTCACACTGTCACGCTGGCCCTCGAGCCGAGCCTATTCGGAGGTCGAGTCACGTGTCACGCCCTCCCACCCGAGCCTATAGCGTCACGCTCTGGCTTGTGGACGGGCCTCCAGAGCTTTGGACTTACCATATTTGGCAGGCGGGGCGCCCTCCGGGCGCCATAAGACCTATTTTCGAGCCTAATTGAGGCTCCGTCACGCGTCACCCACCTGCGCGAGCCAGCGAGCCTATGCAAGTTTTGGTCACGCTCCGACCCCCGCGAGCCTACGGTCGAAATGGTACAGTGTGTGGATGGACCCTGTTCGTTTGGTGCCAACTTGTTTACACCTCGAAAGGGAGCGCGGACGGACTCAGAAAAAAAAAACGAAAAAGAACTCAGTCTGCGGAGCACTCGCGGTTCGTTCGCGAGGCCAAGGTGGCAACTACCCAATTTGGAAATAATATCGGAGGGATAAAGTTTATCCGATCGCGCATGAAGGAAGAATAGCAAAAATAATACGAGAATGAAGGGAAATCCAAATCCGCTCACCCGTGTTGTGACGGTGGTCGGGGAGTTCCGGCCTTCTTTATGAGGGTTAATCGGTGATGGTGAGACCCCACAAGCTGTATAATTCATTACGTATCTTACCAGCATGCGAGCAGGCTGATTTATCTACTATGAGGCATTGTAAGGCATTATCAGAGGCAACCAGCGCCGGCAAATATTTGCCAGGTCTATGGGTTCCCACAGGCTGGCGGCGCGCGAGGTGATGCCAAGAATTCCATATCTCGTTTGCCATAAGAGCTCAGTGACCGCAAGATATGCCATAATAGAGACGAAATCTACCGTACAGGAACACTAAACCACTCGATCTATACTAAGAGCGGAAGAGTATGGCGGCCCAGCAGTTCCAGTGAGTCCGTATGCTTCTCATTAGGGAGGGGGGGTGCAGAATCTTATCAGAGTCATCATAGAGGTACATAGGGTCACACATTTAGCTAAAGAAAGTTTGAAACTAGTATCTATAATGAGTGTTGGGTTATGCTGGGTCGGGGAGCGTCCGTCGAACTGGCGGAATAAGACAAACTACTAGTATGGGAGTGGTCAATGGCACAAGGTGCAGAAACACCTCTTCTGGCTCTCACTGCCAACACGTTGTGCAGCCCGTGTCTTGGTACTTGTTGGCGATGTGTGTCCACGCACATGGAGTTTGGCGGTCCTCACATCACATATAAACTTGCAGACTCGTCGATGGGGATAATGGGAAGGTTGAGCGTCGGCTGGGCTTGGAGATGGTGAGTTTTGCCACCGCTGAGTTGTCAGTGTTCTGGCCTGGATTGCTGGAAGCACACAAAGCACTACCGCACACGCTCACCTACCTCCCGCTCAGGTGCCTTTGTTCTGCAAGTTCTATTGCTTGTTCAATTTCCTCCATGCATAGCCCACCCTATTATATATTTAGCCAAAGATATGGATGAAGTAGCGAAATTGATCTCTACATAGATTGATCCTCAAGGCTACTGCCTGTTCTCGTGATCTTCCTCACTGCTAGGAAGAGCTTTTCGTCAGCTGAAGCTAGGTTCCGTAGTCTCCCACCTCAATTCCTAGGCTAGACAGCTGGACGCCATTCTTCGCCTGCCATAGAAGTATTCAATCTTTCAGATCTGCAGAAGAGGACCTCCGGCGTCAGCTGGTAAGCCCTCTGGTTGTAGCGAAGGATCCGAGCTTCACAGGGGGCTGGCCATGAGGATCAAGTTCGAGACGGTAGACCGACGTGCTGACCAAAGCCACTACGTTCCTCCATCCGAAACGGGCCATCGGCACTCTTCGTTCAGGACTGCATTTACTTGGTGAGATTGGGTTGCTCGCCAACCCTCATCAAGGTCTGGTATTTTCGAATCCCCGTTCATCTACCTCCCACGGTTCGTGTGATCTCTGGGAGATAATACTGCAGCGTTGCTTCCACTGTCTTTAATCAAAGAAACACTGTATTGAAGACCTAGTTTGACCGGATCTTTACTTTCTGCGATTTTTTGCGAGCTCGTTCTAAAGTTGAATATAATGTACCTGAGCTTACCGCCCTTGCGAAGGACGAGCGTCTGCCGCCGACCGCGAGGCCTTCGCCTCCTCCCTATCATCAAAGAGAGTGCATAAAATTTCGAGAGTCGCAAGGAGCAACCATCCTTTGTCGTCGGAACGACGACGTTGCAAGTATATAGTTTTCGACGTCATCAAGCGAAGTCTGGAACCGTGGGAACGCGCCACCGTAAGAAGTTCGGTGTGTGACGTGTCACCTATTCCACCCCCTCTTCGCCAGGCGCATGTATAAACGCATTCCCGCACCACTTCCCCCGAGCTTCAGCTGAAACTCGGCTCAAATAATGCCTGATCTCCTTCGTGGTATCAATTTGAGGGAATGACGAACAGCGCTAGGTTGGTGCCGACGTTCTTCATCCACTCGGGTCAGGCCCAATTGGTTACCGGGCGGCGGGGGAGTCAAACCAACAGCTAAGTTAGCACGTCTCTTCCGAGTTGAATGTTCATTTCTAATGGCAGACTGAAAAAATTTGCTTGTGAAGATCCGAGATCAAGATATCCGTGGCCTGGTGGACCAACCACCCCCGGTCACGTACCTGGAAGACGTAGAAGTGGTCGATGGAGGACACGAGGCAGTTTTACTCATCTGCTTGGTGAGAAAAGGACTTTAGTAAATTCTATTTTGGACTAACTCGATTTCGTTAAGACTAGGTACACCCATTACGACGGGAGATCCTCAACCCATCGCTGACTAGGCCTCATTCATGTAGAAGACCTAGTGTCACTGTGTGTTGAAAGACAAGGCTGCCCAACGGCCGTCGCCTGATCATTGTCAGAGGTCAATCAATCGACAGTGAGTGATGCTGGTTTGAGGCTATTGAATCACGACTAACTTGTTTGTAATAGCCGAGGCTCATTCCAAACCCAACGCGGGTGCCGCGTACATCCGGGCTGATGGGTTCGCCCCTAAACTCTGATACACCTGAGAACGTGCACCAAGGTGAGGCCCAATACGAGTGCGCAATTTAATTTCCTTCACCGACTCCTTTTAAATCTTTACTGACGCTGGTGACCTTGCTGAATTAGATCGGCACCGGCGCAAGTACGACGAAGCCGATCATGGTCCACCCCGGAAATCTTGGCCGAACCGAGCGACCAACGGAATAGATCCAACGCTCTGTAGGATCTCGCCGACCTGCATCTACTCCGAACAACTATAACGAAGGCAATCCCCTCCACACCGAGGCCTTGCAACTTCGTATCAGCTCAGCGACAAACTGGGCAGAGCCGACGTTCGGAGGGGTTTCGATGGCGTGCATCGAGAGTGCGACAAACTCACCCAAATTTACCCCGAAGCCTTGGAAATCCGTGCCAACATCGGCGACAAAGGAGTAGAGCCCTCGCTCTTCCATCGACCCGAGTAGAGCCTTCGCTCTTCCATCGACCCGAGTAGAGCCTTCGCTCTTCCATCGACCCGAGTACAACGAGGCAGTGGCGCTCGACTACAAGCGTGTGGATCGATTTCTACGCCGGCGACAGAGCCAGGTTCTTCACGAAGTCCCCTCGAAACGATACATGGATGGTGAATGAGCTCGTCCAGCTCTTGCAGATGCCTTGAATCCGATACCTGTCCAACGGGCATCTACTCAGCCACAGCACTATACCGAAGCCACTGTCTCGGAGGTCGCAGGCCGACGCTCCGTGTGGCTTCGCGGAGTTGTAGCGGCGTGGATGCTAAGGGAGCAAATTTATTAACTCCACTCCCGGGCACAAAGCGTCTGGGTGGGGCCGAGCATCAGAACGTGTCGTTCTTGCGACCTCACGAAGTGCAGTCACGGAAATAAACTATGGCCTTCCAATTCATTCGGGTTGGCGGCTAAATCGGAATCTACTCTGTAGCTAGTTGTATATCTGTACTCGCTCGCCGACCAAAAAGAGGCCCTGAGGCCTTGCTGAGGTGCATCAGCATGGGGGGGGGGGGCGATACGTATCGCCTTACGACATCGCTCGCTGAAGTGCATCTACTCGGAAACAACTATTGCGAAGATAATCCGCTCCATAACTAGCTTTATATTTGTATTGGCTCGGCGACTGAACAGGCGTGGTCGACGCTCTGCGGGCCCTTGCCGAGGTGCAGGGTTGGGCGGGCTGAGCGCAATGCTATCCTTCCAACGCGTACCGCTCAACGGCCAAAATGGGAGAAATGCTCTGTTGGGAGACCGCGTTTCTGGTCACCGATGAAGAGAAGTAAGTGCTTTTGACCTTATCCACGTGAAGCCGTTGTCAATTTCCAATATGGCTGGCTACGAGGGTAGCCACCATACGATTTAAGATCCTGCTTCCACCTTGGGCAATGCTCCGATAGCTCTTCTCCTTGCAATGCTGTGTGTTGTCAAAAACAAAGGAGAAAGACCCTGAGTCGGTTTTGAACACCCAGGAGTACCCATGGGAACATACCCTGACCGTTTGCACAGGGGAAACGGGGAAAACGTGGAAGGATTTCGAATCAGACTGGCCCCACCAAT
Organism: Tulasnella sp. 417; assembly: GCA_019633465.1. Classification (NCBI taxonomy): domain Eukaryota; kingdom Fungi; phylum Basidiomycota; class Agaricomycetes; order Cantharellales; family Tulasnellaceae; genus Tulasnella; species Tulasnella sp. 417. The sequence continues at coordinate 8,362 of WSTY01001276.1, forward strand.
TAACTGCCCACCACCGATGTCCGCTCTCTACGCAAGCAAATTGAAACACCTAGAGGTGGAAAAGCTCACTTTTGACAATACACCTTTTGTAGGTGGCGCTGAGTCGCAGAATTGTTGGTCACCACTCATTTACTGGCGCATAGAAGTGCCTTGAGGCCCTGGGTCACCTTTTCATAAGTGCCGCCAGACTTGAACCTAACCTAGGATGCGAAGAACAAAGGTGTCGCTCTAGCGAGGTTCAAGTTGCTACGTTGGATTCTGGTACCTCTTCTGCGACGCTCGTGGCAGTGAAGAAGCTTCGACTTGGGAATTGGTCATCTAATGGTGGAGTAATATTCGTGAGTACAAAATTATGTGCGAAATTTGGATGTACGATCACACATAGTCTCGGTAGCGTCTGGTTCGGGACCTCAAAGCACGTGCGATGCTTCAACACCCCCATATTCTTCCCTTGCTAGGCTTTGGCCTCACCTACGACCATAGAGAAGCTTTGTTGATATCCGAGTATATGATCAATGGCGACCTTAACAAATATATAGCGGAGATGAAACCGCATTACACCGAACGCCTTCGTTTAGTACGTTTCCCTCAACGATGTCCTGGCTCCGCTCAACTGATTTCGGTGGGACACATAGCTATGTGATCTGTCTGATGGTCTCGCTTATCTACACACTATTCCCGCCTTTCATGGGGACCTAAAACCGGTGCGGTCGATCTCTTATGAGATCTCACTACAGGGGGTTGACGATATCTGGAAGGCAAATGTTCTTGTCAGCCCACAGCGTCGCGCAATGCTAGCGGACTTTGGTTTCTCACGGACTCTTGCGGCCCCTTCGGCGGACGATTGTACGGTCGGCAATGATGCGAGGTTTTCGTTGCGATACGCGAGTCCAGAGGTACTTCTAGGTGCCGTCCCACGATCCTTGCCTAGCGACATATGGTCTTGGGGCTGTGTTTTTTGGGAGGTAAGCTTGCAAGACCTAAAGCCCCTCTGCGTATTTGATGCGTGCTGAACCTCTGCAATTTTAGATTACGACGGGTCGCAAGCCTTTTGCAGAGACGTCCGAGCACCTAATAATCCTTTCTCTAGCGAGAGGCGAAACCCCAAGCGATCTCGGTGTCGCCTCATTCCAGCTTCCCCAGCTCAAGGAACTACTTTTTAAATGTTGGAGCTTCGAACAAAGTCAGCGACCAACAGCGGAGGGTTGTCTTCGTGAGATTCAGTCTGCACTCCTGGCCTTGGACGTCAACAGGTAAGGGATGTTGTTAGCACCTCCTCACTTCAGGAATTTCGAGACTACGGCAGGTTCTAATCGAGTATCTCCTTTGTGGTATTGTAGTAGTGTCCGTGATACGACTAGCGCCTTGATTCAGCCTTCAGGGCAACCCTGCAAGGCACCCGCCGCCGAACCCATGTTTGTTAACACCACCCCCGATCTTCCTGCCCCCTGTTCTATATTTGATGATGGGAAGTCAAAGCTGGTCCCCAAGCGAGCTGAACGTCTGAGCTTATTGAAGAAAAGAGGTCGTCAAGATGATCCTCCGGGTTCAACCGAATCCACCCGCTCGCACTGGTCACCTAAGCGCCAGCGGTTGGATTTTCAAGAGGACCCGATCTCCACCCGTCTTACACCATCCTTAAGCTTTGTAGGTAAGTGTATCACACTCCTCTAGCGAATCTGCCCGCCAACGCCTTTCGTTGCAAAAGCAGCGGCCAGCCTCATGAACTCGGAAGTAAAAGGCGCCAATGTCGGATCATTGGTCCTGCCTTGGGATCGGGGATCTTGCTCAGGTGATACGAAGTGGAGTCGGGACACCCAGGCGGCTTCGGCTCCAGCTGATCCGTCGCCGAGGACTTCTCGCGACAATACCCTTTCTGCAAATAAACCGATCTACTCCAGTAGCGGTTGGAATCCCAACCATGCGTCGATCAGACGGGCCTCCAGCCGGCCGGATCAAGTGCCGGTACGCCCACACAGTACTGGGCTTCCTCGACCGCTTCCCAAGAAAGTTGCATATCCTCAGAGGCGCAGGCAAGTCCCCGTTTCCGGTTTCGGCATGCCAGCCATGAAGTTGGTGAAAGAGCCGGCTACAAGGGTCCCGCTACCTGCGAATGTTACTGTTTCATCACCACGGACAGTTGCATCTCGACCTGCCAACGGCTCTCCAATCCCTATCGCTACCGACTTCCTGGATACTTCGGACTTTCCTTGCATTGACGTAATTGCTACACCTGCAGTTGTTGGGTTTTCTCGGGAACAGTTACCAACCGAAGCTCCTAGTCGGGAAACCGAACAACTGCAAAGGAACTGTGAAGATGATGTTGTCCGTCTAAAAAGCTCGACAGGTGCGCAGATGCATGCCAATATATTCTCACTTGGATGGGGGATGTTCGGCCCCGAATTCAGCGCCAGCAATTCTTATGTTGTCCGTATGTTACACAGGGTACTCGCATGTCACTAGCACATCGCAACGCCACCCGGTATTTTCAAGTACAGAAGAGACCGATGACCAGGTAACTTGGGTGGACGCGGTGGGATGCAAATCCGACACCTACTTTGCTCAATCAGCCAAAGAGTTCCACATCGTCGCACCGGAAGTCTCCAACGAGGTTGACGACGATTTGAACCGGGCGAACGACGCGCTCGGACACGTCTACCGTGCGCAATGCAGGTACACCGAGGCCGAAGAATCCTATACGCGGGCGCAAGAGATTTACGCTCGGATCGGCGATGGCCAGGGTCGAGCCAACACTCTGGATAGACTGGGAGACGTCTACCGTGCGCATTGCAGGGACACCGATGCCGAAGAATCCTATACGCGGGCGCAAGAGATCTACGCTCGCATCGGTGATGACCAGGGTCGAGCCAACACTCTGTTTGGACTGGGAGACGTCTA
>WSTY01001277.1:0-11253 GCA_019633465.1 Tulasnella sp. 417
GAGAATTCGGAGATGACCGTCGACCTGGTTGTTCGGCGCGTGGTTGGGGAGGAAGGATCACGTGGTTTAAGACTCAACGGAACAACAGCGCGTCTTCCGCCGCCAAAGCCTCCCATGCTTTCTAGTTGGCCTGTCACCTTTCAATTATATCTCATAAACGATCTCCTAAGATTTAGTGGAAGTAAGTCTCACAGACCAATGAGGGAGTGTTCCTGCCTGAATAGCAACCACGCAATTTGTGACCTGGCGGACCATGCGGAAAGGTTACGCTTGGAGTTACACAAAAGAAGGCGAACAGGCGAAAAACGGGTTGGAAGAATAATTACGTATCCAGAGGTGAACTCGCGCAGAGGTCTTGGTATTCCAATCACGCGATTGCTGCCTCCCTTTGTGGAAGCCTCTGTATTCTATTTTGGTCCGTTACTTGTGCTATTCAATTATCTTCCGCAACGAACATGCCAAGATCTAGTGAAAGCAAGCCGAGCAGAGCAAATGAGGGGCTGTGTCAGCTTAACATTGACACCAGTGACCCTTGACAACAATATTTGTTTATTGATCTCGCACCGACCTTGGGTTGCTGAAACCCCCCCCCCCCCTTCTCTTGCTCGTAGTGGGAGAGTATCCACAGTCAGACAATCAGTTCCTTTGTCAGTACCGAGTTTCGGAACGTCTTATGAGCCGATTTATGGCCGATGTCATCGTGCAGTATGCAAAAGCTCGCGTTATGATACTCTCTTGAGCTATCTATAAAAACAATCATGGCCGATCTGGAAGTAGAATGATGTCCTTTTTCTTTTCTATCCCTCTCCGGGACCCTTCAAGGTTGGCGGAACGTCAAATACAGGATCTTTACCGGGACTCAGGCAGCTACTCTTGGTCGGTGTCTTGGTACAAAATCTTTGTCAGGGTCTTCGTCGAGTTCCACATATCGAGCTAGATATATTGCATCAGTCATCCCCAGAATCGAAATACGTGATCGGGGCAGATGAAACGTACCAAGGAAGAGACCTCGGTGCTTCTCGATGATTTCTCCATACAACCAACCAACCGAAGTTTTCGGAGAGTCGAGGATCGTGATCCTCTCTCCGATCCCGAACGAGAGTTCACCTGATTTCATCGTACTAAAACTGTGTGACAGGACATTATTGGGCGCAAAGACAATCCGGGAGATGCATTACATACGAAGCGACAGACACCATGATAACCGCCGACTCCGGACCTGGCACTTTAACTTCCGCATTGTCCAAGCCCTCGTTGTCGTTTAACAGTTTTTGGGCGTCCTGATGGCTAATTTCCTTAACATATCGCGCTGGGTCGGACCGGAGATATATCAAACGTCAGCTGAAAATTGGAACGGGCCTGCCGGATGCGAGAACACACCTGGGAAAAGCCCCCGTCGCGCTTTGGATTTTCTCCGTACATCCAACCCTCAGGAGTATCTGGAAAGTCAAGAATCGTGATCTTATCACCTGGCTGGATGCTCATCTCTCCTTTATTGCTCGTATAATGGCTTGACAGAATGCGAGGTATTCGAGTCAGCGCAACATCAATCAAGCCAAAGACATTACGTACAATGAGATGGCGAACGCAGTCACAGGTGCTTTAGGGAGGGACTCGGTAGCCCCGGCGCTCTCGTTGTTCTTCACATCCTCTACTTTAAGTGTACTTCCATCAGTTGCCGCGTCCGCTGTGCTCTCCGGTGCTTTTGCATGCCCAGTTCCGCCTGCCGAGCCGGTTTCAGGCTGGCCCATGGAATCCTTCTGCCCATCGGTTGAAGATGCAAGCTGGAGATTATTTGGTGTAGAAGAAACGGACTCCGGGACGCCAACGGTAGCTGGAGAGGGTAGCCTGGAAGGGCAGACCGGATCCACCGGAACGGTGATTTGGGGGTACGTTGGGCCCACGTTCGCCGCTAGAGAAGGGGCGGCAGATTGGAACTGGAGCGGCGCGAGAGGAAGAGGAGGAAAATTCACGGCCTTCAACCAGGAATGTTAAGCACGCGAACTTGAGCGCAATCACAGCCTTCAGCTCGATTGGGTAGGACACTCACCGACGAAGAAGTAAGAGCAGAGAAAGGACCAAAAGCTACCGCTGAGTCGGGAGTCGAATGGCTTGCTGTAACCGTTGAGAATGACTGAGGGCCGGTGGCAGCCGAGAGGGTAGTGGAACGCGACGCCACGCTCGAACTCTTTTTAGAAAAAGCCTGCGCCTGGGATTCGTAGACTTGAGGCGGATTTGCGTGGTTTCTAACTTCCGTTTTGCTTGACGTCAAAGCGGGAGTAGGATCCTTACAACAGCGTCGTGCTCAGGACGGGAACACGATGCCGAGAACGTCATGGGAATGGGACGTACCTCATTAACAGCGACGGGTTTAAAAGCCACCAAGGCAGAGCGCAGATCATGTACCTCTGTCCTGAGCTCGTTTACGCTCTTAATGAGCTCGCAACTTTGACTGGTCCCCTCGCGAACCTGAATGGTCGTGATAAATCAAAACGATACACGAGTTGACACAAGACCTCAGCCCACCTCGGTGTTGACGGTCTCAATCTGCTTAGTAAATAATGAGGTCGAAGGAGAAGTCAGAATCACGGTATGACGCGACTAGTAACGGACTAACCACGTCAATCTTATCGTCACCCGACCAGGAGGTTGAGGATGAGCTGATCGGTTCCCCAGCCAGAGGGAACTTGTTTGAACCCTGAAGATACAAAATTAGCTTCATGAACTCTCTTATGAAGTTGTTGTCCTACTGAAGTATAGACGTTATCCTCCTTCTGCGTGTCGGCGTCGGCGTCGGCGCGGGTGGGCGTGGTATCACTGGCAAATGGAGCCCGAGGTCGCAACGACTCCCGGAACGCCGCAATACCTTGGCGCAAGTCCTCAGAGGAGCCAGGAGCTGTTGAAGAAGTAAGAAAAGACAGGCGGAGGGCCGCGACGAAGGCCTCCAACTCGTCGACTCCGTCGGTCATTGGGACTGATTGGCTGAGTTCTAGTGGCTGTTTGCCGTAAAGCGTTACGCAAGAAGGAATGAGCTGATAGATATTCTCCTGGTCCTTTGGCTTGTAGCCCCGGTTTTGCAGGTACGTACGCCGGGGTATTAGCTGATGGTCTTCCGCTTTTGTCGAGGGCGGAAGTCTATCCGAACTCGGAGAGACTTGCGTTCCTTGAATAAGGTTTCGAAAGGAGATGATGAGTCGTGGAGAGTATGCGTTCGCAATGAGAGGGCCTGGAGCGAGAAGTTGGGGGATGGGGAGGGGTGATTCTGAAAGTGGCGGGCAGGTGGGGGCGACGTACAAAAACGGACCAGTTGTTGGATGTTCGCTAAAATCACGTGGTGCGGAACTTTGATCCGACTATCTGGTGCCGCACGCGACTTCCCTTCCCCGTGCAAGCTGTATTACAGGTCACCATCATGTGAGGAGCACGTCGGATGTGATGGAATGTCCTGGCTGAATGACGTTCGATGAGGAGACCGGTCCCTTCGGACAATTCAGTCGGCGTCCCAGTTCGTTGCCTTAGGCGCCGTGATGCATAGATTAACCGAGGCTCCATTTACTTGAGAACACCCCAGATCAACGTCAGCCGTATTACAGAATCCTTTTCAAAACACGCTAGTGCGCAGTATTTCTAGACCCAAGTCAACCCTGACTCAAGCCACGTCAGCTAGACCCATTCTTACAGCTATTTGCATACATGATGACAGATGTTCTGGTCGACGACTGACGCCATGCCATGGCTTGTTTTTATATCCGTTCTCCTTCGTCCTCTCAGCCCGCTGATGCCAACTCGAAGCTGGCGAGCCCTAATATGGGCGATCATCCTCATCCTACCGGTCGGTGTCAAGTGTCAGACATCGGGCTAATTGACAGAAGCGAAATGCGGCGCGTCATTCATCAAATCGATGGGATTTCAAGCCCAAACGACTTACTGGGGAATATACCTCGCCTCCTCTTGACAATCTGCCCGTACATCCAACCAACTGGAGTATTTGGAGAATCAAGGATCTCGATCTCATCTCCTGAGCAGAGCCTTAGTTGACCTGATCCAGGAGTAGTACTACGGAATGGTGTCATTCGGTGCAAATACGACCCGGAAAAAAATTGCATACGAATAGAGAGCTGTCGCAATAACTCGGGGTTCTAAGCTTCGCTCCCTAACTTCGGAATTTCCCGAACCGTCGTCGAGATTCGGTGGTGTATTGGTCTCTGGACCCGACCGTTGCCTGACATGTCGAGCTAGTTATCAAAATCATACGGGATGCGTCATTCATCGGGCCAGAATCTGCTCGAGATATCCGAACGTACCAAGGAAAATACCCTTGCGGGTCTGAATTGTTTCTCCGTACGTCCAGCCCAAAGGAGCATCTTGGGAGTTGAGGAGCGTAACCTTATCACCTTCCTTAACAGTGATTTCCCCTTCGATACCTGCATCGTAGTAGCTGCACATGTGGAGGTCAGCTGATTCAGACGCAGCTGTGGAAAAGCCGGTACATACGTCGTGAGGATTGTTGCAATAACAGGCGACTCGAGATGGGACCCAGTGGCTTGGGAAGACTTGGAGTCCCCGATGTCCTTCCCCTTCCCTTTACCTTGACCATCTGGAACGTAGGGTCTAAACTTAGTGCCTTTCCCGACCCGGTTTGTAGCCGCGGGGCGAGATTCGGGCTGGCCTTTCAGCTCCTGTGGTTTGCCACTCGATGTCGCCGACTCGAGATCTTCTCCTCTGGGTGGCACGCTCACCGGAACGGTCGTGGAGACCGGAGGGGCTGGGCTAGAAGAGCGGGTTAGGTCTCCTGCGGTGGCGGTTCTGGCGTAAACCGATGCTCGGAGGACCGTCGCGGCGCAAGGGGCAGGCGGCGGAGTCTGAAACGGTCTGTAAGGAGGGGAAGAGGGTTTTGCCGCCTTGAACGCATCGTATTTTCGGAGGACGTAAGTATCGTCTTTAACTTGGTTACGAAAGACACTCACTAACGGAGGTTCAAGAGAAACGAACGAGAGAGGAGTAACGATTGAATTTGACGCGGACGTATTTGGTGGAACTTGCGGGAGAGACCGAGGATCAGCTGCAGTCGATCGTCGGGGATTAGAGGGCCTTGAGCGCTCTTTAAGCGAGGGATCGGCTTTAGTTTCTCGGACTAGGACTAGACTTGGAGAGTCTTGAACTGCAGGTTGGCATAGCGTTCCGGGTAGAGCGTGGCCCTTGCAGCAACTTGATTCAGGATGAATGGCCAGGAAGGACACCGGTTGAAACGCGCACCTCACTATTCGCGGCAGGCACAACAGGTACCAAGGCCGAGCGCAGAGCCCTTATTTCGGACTTTAGCTCTGTCATACCCTGAACGAGCTCGCAAATCTGATTGGCGCTCTGGCGAACCTGGCGGAAATGGGTATCAATGCGCTAAACGACTTGTGCCTTCAACCAGGCCTCAACTCACCTCGATGTTGATAAGCTCAATTTGCTTAGTCAATTGAGAAGCCTAAAGGCAAGTCAATATTATAATGTGATATAATTAACTGCCCGCTGACCACGCCAATCCTTCCATCATCAGACCAGACAGTTGATGTTGCGCTAATAGATTCCTCAGTTCGAGGAAAAGCGCCTAAGCCCTGAAAAAAGCAGACTAAATTAGTGCAGAATCGATAAAGACCAGATCATCTTACCGAAAGATGCCCAGCATCTCCCTTCTGCGCTGATAATTCGGTAGGCGAGGGACTGGTGGCCAAGCCACTTCGAGATCTTAATGTCTCGCGAAACTCCTCAATACTACCACGGAGATTTTCCGAATAGCATGCCGTCGAAGAAGAGGTGAGAAAGGATAGGCGCAGGGCAGCGACGAAGGTTTCTAACTCGTTCACTGCACTGGTCATTGTGACTAAGTGATCAGGGCAGCGACGAAGGTTTCTAACTCGTTCACTGCACTGGTCATTGTGACTAAGTGATCAGGGAGGCGTGAGACGAGAACTTCAAAGGAGGAGTGAGCTTTCCGGGACAAATGCCCTGTTAGGCGTTATATAGTCGTAGTTGTACAGCCACGGTGCGGCGTCAGATGACAGGGAGGTCCCGTTTTTACCGAGTTTAGAAGACCATCCGGACTCCTCGCGCCTCGCCATAGATTTCTCGGAAGAGAAGCACCTATTCCTGCAGAGTATACGTCTACAAGAGCAGACATCGGGGCGGGAACCGGGTGGTGGAACCGGAAGCATCATACCGGATGTAGCTGGCGCCTGGGCACCAAAAAGACGAAGGGCTCGGCGGAATTCGCTAAAATCACGCGAGCCGTGCCTGAGCGGAGCAACGAGTCCACGAGATGGGCTGGAGAAAGAATTTCGCATCTGTAGGTGACTGTCGACTTCGACGAGGGTCTTTGACATTTGGATATCGCAGTCACGTGCCTGGGGCCTGAGCAGGAGAAGAGCAGCCTCCCTTCAAGCGGGGCTTGAAAGCTCTCTGTTCTCTGTTTGGTCTGTTACCTGTGCTATTCAATTATCTTCCGTAATGAGTATTCTATAATGTCTCCTGAAAGCAATTTGGGGAGGAAGTGTTCCTGATTGACACTGTGACCAATCGACCTCACACCTACCCGCTCTGCCGAAACGGCCCCCTCCCTGCGCATGGCGGGAGAGTATCCAAAGTCAGCCTATCAATTCCACTGTTTCCATCGCATTCAGGAAGCCTGTATAAACCGGTTTATAGGCGATATTTTACCGTACCAAAGACGGATTAGATTACATCAGCCATGCAATAGGTAGCCTGGAAACCATGTTTTTTTTCATAGCTGTTATGCCCTTAGGCAGCTTCTGAGTAAATTTGGAACGAGGACGTCGCGGTGTGTGGTGTGGACGCTACATGTATTTGTAGATGTTGTGGAATAGGATACTGGAGGCCGGGCTTGGCTTGGAGACAAGCGGCGAGGTCGAGCTGCGCATCGTTTGGCGCTGACAGCCAGGAATTATGCTCCCGTGACATCTGTGGGTAGGCTATATGGAGCGCCAAGCTCGGTAAATCTCCACGCCCCCCGGGAGCCGAGGGGATATCAGCACTGCCAGCGAGCGGTATTACTGGGGCTGTCATGATATGGCTAACACGCAGCGGTTAAACTACCTTTATTCCGTATCGGATCAGAATGTAAATATTCGGAGTGGTTCGATGCTAATCGTTCGGGCGTTCGCCATGAATGACGCAACTGCGATTCCGCCATCTATCGCGACGGCACTCCCATTGGCTCCACGATGACCTGCAATCAATGTCATGAGAGCATCCTAACGCTGGTTCTCTTGGCGATGTGGTGTAGGGTAAGGCACCTGGGGTGGCTCGGGGACCGTTACGGCAGAAGTTCCTACCTATCCGAGAAGACTGTTCGCCACTTTTCTGGGGAAGGGAAGGGTGCCGAGAGACATGCGTAATCGCCTGGGTGTCATATGGCGAGGCTTTTACTGAACTGAATGGACAAGGGCTGGATGCCGAGAGATTGCGCGTTGACTCTCGGAAGCGCTGCGAATTAGACGACATTCACGCCTGCCGTATAAAAATAGCCACTCTCCATTCATTATCGTTTGCCAAGACCCAAAGGACCGGAAGCCCGGGTTCGGATGCCGCAGAGACGCGCTTGCGAGTGTGGACCAACAGGCAGCAAGTCCCAGGCCGGGCCACGCCAGTTTCCGGCGGTTTAACGTTGCGAGGGTCTAGACTACCCAACCGGCCGCTTTACCCCTCACTCCTCATATAAAGACTCGTACGGAATTTCTATGCCCCTCCCTCCTTCTTAAATCCATACGGGCTCCCTCCTCCCCTTCTACCGACTAATTGGGCACTCTTTCATCATCCCTTCAACTGTAGGATATATCTCTTATTGATCGTACTCTCGCCCAACTCGTCGTCCGTCAACAAATCAACTCAAAAATGGCCTCGTCCGCCCCAGACGAGAAACACCAACAAGGAGGCGCTTTATCCCAGCCAGCCACCGCTTCCTCTCCAATATCGCCAACCAAGAAGAAGGGCTTCTTTGCAGCCAAGAAGAAAGATGCTGCTGAGAACGAGAAACAACATCGGGACAGCGCTTCCTCCGACTCCCATGCAGATGCCACGGCACCTGCCGCGATCCCAGCCGAACCACCAATCGTTCCAGTAGGATTCACGGAACTCTTCAGATACTCGACCAAGTTCGAGCTGTTCCTCAATGCCATCGGTTTGGTCTGCGCTGCTGCGTCGGGTGCTGCTCAGGTGAGTGCACGGGGTTCGGTACCGAGGATCATCCCTTAAACCTGACCCCCGATGCCGCTTTGGAACCAACCAACTTGTTACTGACCCTCGCTTTCATTATGCAGCCATTGATGTCTTTGCTGTTCGGTAACCTCACAACCAGCTTCGTCAACTTTGCAATCGCCATCCAGAAAGCGGTACGTGCACCGGTCCTCGTGGCTAGTCTCCCACATGGCAATAGATAAACACTAAACATTCCTGTATTAATAGGGCCCGGGCGCCGCAGAGGCTCTCAAGGCAGCTCAGGACGACTTCCGTCATACCGCGTCCAAGGATGCGTTATATCTCGTGTTGCTCGGTATCGGCATGTTCGTCGTCACCTACGCCTACATGGTGCGTCAGATCCCATCGTCGAAACAAGGAATCGTTCATTTATTCAAACTTTTTTTAAACAGTTGATCTGGACCTGGACCGGCGAAGTCAACTCCAAGCGCATCCGAGAGCGTTACCTGCGCGCCGTCCTGCGCCAAGATATCGCGTTCTTCGACAAGCTCGGCGCCGGTGAAGTCGCCACTCGCATTCAAACCGACACGCACTTGATTCAACAGGGTATCTCGGAAAAGGTCGCTCGTAAGTCTTGCTGAGTCTCACCCTAGAGAAATAAATTTTGGGCTCCACCTTTTTTTTTTTTTTTTACAGTTATCGTCAGTTTCCTTGCGGCTTTCATCACTGGTTTCGTTCTGGCCTACATCAAGTCATGGCGTCTCGCTTTGGCTCTCAGCTCCATCTTGCCATGCATCGTCATTACTGGTGGTATCATGCAGAAGTTCGAGGGTAAGTACAGCACGTAAGTCGCTTCTTGTTCCTGCATTCTTGGAACCGTTGTCTCAACATTTCTCTACCCCAACCGTTGTCTCAACATTTCTCTACCCCAACCGTTGTCTCAACATTTATCTACCCCAATTAGTGTGGCTTTGAACGCCATCGCCGAGGGCGGAACTCTCGCGGAAGAAGTCATCTCCACCGTCCGCACCGCTCAAGCTTTCGGCACTCAGAACATCCTCGCGAGATTGTACGACGCTCACGTCGCCAAGGCCCACTCGGCCGAGCGTAATGCCGCCGTCGTCCAAGGTATTGGTGTAGGTATCTTCTTCTTCGTCATCTATTCTTGTGAGTTGGTCTCCTCATTCGAAGTCTGACCGGACCCGACTGACGCGCTGCCCACCCATATAGCCTACGCTTTGGCCTTCTCCTTCGGTACCACCCTCATCCTTCAGGGCCACGCCAACGCCGGTATAATCGTCAACGTCTTCCTCGCCATCCTCATCGGCGCCTTCTCCCTGGCCCTCATGACACCCGAAGCTCAAGCCGTCGCCAACGCTCGCGCCGCCGCCGCCAAGCTCTTCGCCACCATCGACCGCGTTCCCCCGATCGACGCCGCCAACGAAGGTGGCATCCGCCCCGCAAAGATCGTCGGCGAGATCCGCTTGGAAAACGTCAAGTTCCACTACCCGTCCCGTCCCAACGTGCCCATCTTGAAAGGCCTGAACGTCACCTTCCAAGCAGGCAAGACCGCTGCGCTCGTTGGCGCTTCTGGTTCCGGAAAGAGCACGGTTGTCAGCTTGGTCGAGCGCTTCTACGATCCGATCGAGGGTAGCGTCTACTTGGACGGGGTCAACGTCAAGGATCTCAACCTGAAGTGGCTCCGCCAGCAAATCGGTCTCGTCCAGCAGGAACCTTCGCTCTTCGCCACCACCATCAAGGGCAACGTCGCGCACGGTCTCGTCGGCAGCCGGTTCGAGAATTTGGCAGAGGACGAAAAGTTCAACCTCATCAAGGACGCTTGCATCAAGGCCAACGCCCACTCGTTCATCGAGAAGCTTCCCTTGGGATACGACACCATGGTCGGAGAACGCGGATTCTTGCTCTCTGGTGGTCAGAAGCAGCGCATCGCCATCGCCCGCGCCATCGTCTCGGACCCGCGCATCTTGCTTTTGGACGAAGCCACCTCCGCCCTGGACACCCAATCCGAAGGAATCGTGCAAGACGCGCTCGACAAGGCCGCCGCAGGACGCACCACCATCACCATCGCTCACCGACTTTCCACCATCCGCGACGCCGGTCAAATCTACGTCGTCGGCGCCGGAGAGATCATCGAACACGGAACCCACAACGAACTCTTGTCCAACGAGAACGGACCTTACTCCCAGCTCGTCAACGCTCAGAAGCTCAAGGGACGCGACCAGGCTTCGAGGGATTCCGAGGAAGCGGAGACTACAGCCGGACCAAGCGAAACTGGTGGATTGATGAGCAAAGCAGAAGTCGAAGAAGCTCTCCACGACGAGAAGCCCTTGGCTCGCACCGACACCGGATCCGGAAGGTCTTTGGGTAGTCAGATCATCGAGAAGCGGAAGAAGGAAGGTTGGGGTCAATTCGGCGATAAGGAATACAGCATGCCTTACCTGTTCAAGCGGATGGGTCGCATCAACAAGGAAGACTCGACTCTTTACATTGGCGGCGCCATTGCTGCTATCGGTGAGCGCTGGCTTTTGTACCCTGTGCGATCTCGTGGTCGCTCACAGACTTGTTTTGGATAGCTTCCGGCATGGTCTATCCTGCTTTCGGTATCGTCTTCGGCAAGGCTATCTCTGCGTTCTCGCTCCAGGACCGTCATGAACTTCGTCACGCTGGTGACCGCAACGCCCTTTGGTACGCCGCTGCCGTTATTGTCTCCGCTTCAAGACTATTGCTGACGCTTAATCCCAATCTAGGCTGTTCCTCATCGCCGTATGCAGCAACTTCGCCCTCGCTAACCAGAACTACTTCTTCTCTCGTGCCGCCGCTGGTCTGACTTCCAAATTGCGTTCAATGAGCTTCCATGCCATCCTCAGACAAGACGGTGCGTCTCAGACCCGACGCTTCGTATCTTCCTTACTGACCCCTGATTGTGCTTCTAGTTGGCTGGTTCGACGAGGAGAAGAACTCCACTGGTGGTCTCGTCTCCGTGCTCAGCGATAACCCTACCAAGATCAGCGGTCTCGCCGGTGTCACACT
>WSTY01001278.1:0-11251 GCA_019633465.1 Tulasnella sp. 417
GTCTTGGTTTCGCCTGCGAAGCCCGAAGGGGTCGAATCGATGCCTGGAGCGGATAACCAGTTCTACTTGGCGTACCAGATGAGGCCTTTAAGGTCCCAGGGACAGGTAGTTCCGGGCGCGAGTGGGGCCGAACGTAGACAAGGTGAGTCGGTATGATGTTTAACTTTGGAGCCATCGCGCTCTAGCTCTTTTCGTTCGTTTGGGACTTTTTGCTTTTCTTGGATTGTCACTTTGAGTAACGTTAACTCCTGTATCAATTGTTTTTGGCTCCTTGCATTTCTCCTCTCTGTAGTTACGACTAAACCTGAATAGGCCATGCTCTCTTTTTGCGTCCTCGTCCTCCTGTCTTGACCTCCTCAGCACACTCCTTTTCGTCACTGGAAGTGTTTCTTGCACGGCGAGCCCGAATTTCTGATTCACGTTGACGAAGCAAGATGAGGTCCTGCACTGCCATCGTTAGTTAGCGGCATATTAAAGGTGTGTTCGCGGGGTTCCAGTCTGTGGTGTTTGCTCGCCAAACCGCAGCACGTGCCCGAAGGCGATAAACAGCAACAAGCTGGTTGCTTGGCCTCGTTTCACCCCCACCACCTCGACTTCACGCTTCGACTCACCCATTCGCCATATCGGCAAAATAGAGACACAAGAGCCCTGGAATAGGAACGGAGTACATAGACGATGGCGCCACTCGGGTCGCTCACGACTTCCATGGGCATCAAGCTCGGGCCCATAATGCTTAGCACTCTCATAACGCATTTCCTTAACCGTGAAATGGCGACGAAGGATTCTAAAGCTCGGGAAGAGCTTCTGTACGACGAAGCATTCATTATTGTAAAGGTCTGTTCTTTGGTTTTTTTGCTCGTGTGCCCTCCTGTGAGACTTACACAATGGGGTTCTGGCCGTTGACAGTCTTTCATGGAAGCTTCAACCAAGTAAGCGCCCCACCCGGGCCTGACGTTTAGCCGCCTGCTAATGGAAACCAGACATACTGTAGAAGAACTCCAAGCCTTCTCGAATACTCGTATCCCAGCGCCGCCATGGGTACGGACTGTGCGCGTCATGGTGCCGCTGTCGTAAGTCTCCCGCTGTTCGGGCCCCGAGAAATCATAGCCACTCACGAGCAGCCAATCAAACAAACGCCTTTTAGGTCGTGCGACAAAGCTGCGGATAAGCTCATTGAAGCCCTTGGGGGAAAGGAAATGGCAAAGGAGGCGGCGGGCGGTACCCGGTGGTGGCAAGTTCGTGGCTTAGAAGGCGTTCCTGGAGAATGGATCGCGGTTCGAAAGGATATTGCTGCTCAAAGAAAACGACATAAAGCCGAAAAAGACAGAAATTCACATCTTCATCGAGCTAAAAGCACTGGGTTCTTTGGGATGAACGAACAAGACGACAAACAACAGGAACCTCATGAGTACTCAGCGGAGATGGAGGGTACGCCTTGTATGTTGTACGTCCACGTAAGTTTTGACTATTTTATGAAGAGGAATTATTTCTTGTCTGATCTGAGATATAACTAGGGTGGAGGAGGATATTTTGGATCTGTGAGCGCTTTCGTACAGTGGTCGGCTCAGAGATTGACACCAAACGAACATTTCTCAGATCGACCAACAGCGCTATACGATGCATAGATATGCTAGAAAAATGAACGGAAGAGTTTTTGGTGAGTTTTATTCAGCCGGGATGCCATGTTTCTAAAATTTGATCTCGAACCCAATGACGTAGCCATAAATTATCGACTCGCACCCCAATACCCATTCCCTTGCGCTATCCACGACGCGCTCTCCGCCTGTATGTGAATTCATTCACCGAGTTAGCTTTACACTGAATATCCTCTCCTTAGACTTCTACCTCTTAGAACCGCCTGAAGGAGCCGAGCATGGGCCCGTTGACCCCTCCTTAATTATTCTTGCTGGTGATTCCGCGGGTGGAAACATTATCCTTGCTCTACTGTGCGTTCACCTTTCTAGTATCCCAACTCGATACTCATCCTTCCTAGTCAGATTATTCGCGACACCGGCCTACCTGCACCAGCAGGGGCCGTCTTGATTAGCCCTTGGTGTGATTTAACGCATAGCTTCCCTAGTTGCATGACAAATGCGGCCTCAGTAATGCTCCGCGGCTATCTCTCTCGCCGTCTCACGGGCTAATTGGACTTGCCTTGCAGGACATCATTCCTCCGTACGGGCTATCCCTTCATAAACCGTCCCCACTTTGGCCTCCCCCAAGCTCGATCGAGTGAATTTCCTGGCAAGCTTCCCTGCAGGTCAAGACATGCGCTAACCCGATCGTCACACTAGGACAACCGTAACCCGGGAGAAGTTTGTTAGTCGGCTAAAGCAAGCTGTGCATCGGGGACTCAACCCGGATGAGTCCGAAGGAGAAACGATAACCATTGGAGAAGGGAGTCGTGACACTCGTCGAATGGCCGCGGCATTACCACACCAGACCACACTCCTCGGCGACAAGATATCCAGGCGGCGTGTCTCTGTGTCCCAATCGGGAGTTGAACCTGATACACTACTCCAAGAACCTGACCCCCACGGACTGCGGAACTGCGTAGAGCCGGGAGAGAATGCCACTCTCTTGGTCGATGGAAAGGCTGTCACTATCCGGAGCCAAATTCAGTTTTACGCCATGTGGGTGGGGGATGTGTGGGTATGCTGTGAAAGACGTCTGACAGCGACCCTTTTGCAACATTTATGTAGGAATCATCAGCTTACTCACCCTCTGGTGTCTCCTGCATTGGCATACCTAGGAGGATTACCACCTTGCCTCTTCCTTGCCAGCGATAAGGAGCTCTTACGTGATGAAATCATCTACACGTAAGTTGTCTACCATGTCGGTAGTTATGTAGTGGACTAAATCGCTTTATTCGGTCAGCGCACACAAGGCGGCCAATCCCGAACAGTATCCCCTGAAGGAGAAAACCCGCAAGTTGTATCCAGCCATGGAAGGTATCGAGAGCCGATACGGCCCGACCGATGTACATCTCCAGGTATACGATGGTACGCCCTCCAGTTGATGTTATTAGTCCACTTCCGGGTCACTTACGCGAAACGTGGGTTCACGTCACGGCGTCTAGAAACCTGTCATGTTCTCCCTCTGTACTCTTTCACGACGCCAGCAAAGTATTGCTATCGAGCGGTATGCTGTTTTGTTCTGGCTGAATGCTCCATCATGGTTAATTTGAGCGCCAGATTGCCACATTTTGCAAGTTCGTCACGTCAGACCGAAATCCCCCACCAACCACTGTGAACGAAGAGCCCGAGAGGACCTCCGAAACTACCGCAGAAAAGCCCGCTGCCCAGCGAAGTGCTTCCTCAAACTTACTAGAGCGTCGAAAAACACTCGGGCCAAGCAAGGTCGGACCCCGAGCATCCCTGCTTCGGCGTTTGACCCTACCCACGTCTCTACGACGGTATTCCTTGGCTCCCAAAGAGGAACCGATGCAATTATCACCCTCGTCAGACAGTATAACCTCCACTCCTATCGCTACACCCATCAACGATGAACCTCCTTTAACAGCCAGGGGGTCGATATTACTCAGCGCCTTCCAGTCGCATCACCTAAATGATGTGGGCACCGCAGGCCACCCTGCAGTCTACGCTTGTGATCAAGTAGGTTGGATTGGCAGTGTCTATTTCTCGGCGAATCTCACGGCAACGAACCTGTTCAGGCTGGAACACCCTTCACGAAGCATATGATCAGAGAACGGGTTGCAACAAATGGTGTTATACGACCTTTGGAGGCTGAAACGTTGATTCCAGCATGCACAATGAAGTTGGAGGACATAGGTGTCTTACGCGAGGGGAGTGTTCGGCGGTACCTCAGGGGTCAAGAGATTTGGGAACGCAAGTTCGCCAAAGTCGCCCGGTCAATTGAAGGGCAGCGGCAAAAACAACTCAATCTTTCCACCAAAGACGGGAGGCGTACGATGGACAAGATTCGCAAACAGCTTCATATAGCTGGTGAGAGGCAGCCTCCAGCCCTTGCGGCTGAGCCGGATACTACCGCGGATGAACATCATACTGTCGACTTGAGCTGCGTGATGGAGAAGACGGTGTTAGGCTCTCGACAATGGAAATGGGGATGGGCACTGGAGGGCGAGAGTCCACCGCCTTCTAGCATCGTCGCCAGAGGGGACACTGGGGAGGCTAGGAGGTTGGGCCAATTCGCGGACAGGCAGCTCGGCCCGGGTGACGAGGAACACAGTATGAGTGGGAATAACCTGTGGTCAGTTGTCGTTGAGGCTCTCACCCGCAAACCGCCACAGCGTGGAAGGAGAAGCAGTAGTCAAGCTCCTGTAAGCGATGCTGGACAGCCGAGCGGAGAAAGTGGGAAGGAGGACGATGGGAGCCCTCGGTACTTCTCTTGGTTTCGTTCTGGACGGAAGCATTCCAGCTCTAAGGGGCCGGATAGTTCGCTGAGTGCAAGTTCCCCGAGTAGCAGTTCAGAAGCATCGCCATAAGTATTTCGTGTATAAACTTTGTGTCATACATATTGGATTTTACTGCTTTTCTGGTCTCTGCGCTCTCAATCTGAGCGAAACTTAGCTATTAGGGCTGTTCACTCGTACTCCGACGGCATTTCGACGACCGACCTACACCGCAAATCCAAACGACTACCCTTTTTTCGTTTATAAATCGACGGCTTACAACGCTGTATAATCTACGCGCGTCATCTCACAAGATCCGCTGCAGCAAGGGTGGATGTCTGAACTGTGCTGACTATCCCGACCTGAACGGGCTCACTTGGAAGTTTCCGATGCCGCAGATGACTAAACCCCCGAATGTGGCAGCCCCAACCGGCTTATCACAAAGTAACCTCGAGACTGGCTCGGAGTAATCCGTATTAGTCGCAGACCCGGGACACGCGACACCGGTTATCGGTGTCCAGACTGCCGAATAGCCCTGGTTGGATCAAAATCTAACGCCAAGGATAACCATGCGTGACTCACCAGAGCCCCATCGAGGGTTTAATTGAGTTAAAAGATCATCTAAGCCTCTATGGAATCCTTCTCCCCTCCGCAAGCGGCGAACCTGATCCCGGAGGGGGAGTTGGTCTCACCGAACCGCAGCGTGAAGAGCCCGGAGAAAGATATAGGTCCAGGTAATTAATGAAAAAAGTGGGGCTACATCATCTGTGGAGCCACACGGAGACTTCCCTGAAAGTTCTCTGGGCCATTACCCACAAAGGCGGTACGAACAGCAGCATGGGGATTTCTTCGCAGCTTAGCAACGCCATCACTCGTCCACTACGGTCATGGTTAGGCCGTAGTCCACGCCATAAAAAGACGCCAAGGCATCGAGAGACTGATGGGTCATTGTGTAATTGAGAGGCATTGGTCACCGGCGTGCTTCTAGTGTTGGAGAATTCAATGGAGGCTCTTCCCCCGAACAGAGCCCCAGGGGTAGATTTAACCAGAAACTGATCTTTGATCCCATAAAAACGGGTCGCCTGAGCCAGAGTGTAACATCGAGGGGCCGATTTAGACATGCGCCGCTGATTGTGTACTCTGGAAGTTAAAACCCTCGTGGTTGCCGGCGGTTTCAGCCGACGCGATAGGATGGCAAAGTCCAGCCTCGGCCACAGTTCATTGAGTGGGCATAGAGCCAAGATCGAGAACAGCTTCCATTCAAATTCTTCAAATTGTTCCTGAACCGGTTTCTGCGCTGATGAGCCAGTTTCCCAGAACAACGGAAAGTACCGACTCGTAACAAAGCAGAGCATGTGCGAGCAACCGAATCCGATGCAGCTCAACGAGTAGCACAAAGAGACCAGCTCGCTTCGAGACAGAGAGCGCTTTCGTCGCGGGTAAGCTCCTAGCGACGATATGTCATGGAGGTCAGCTGTCCTAACGATGCTGACTGAAGCGGTTCCGTCTGCAACGCTGGCAGCCGAAACCCCCGATCGTGGCGGAATGTCCCACACGGCGAACGTCAAACCGTCGAGAGATTGCTGATATCGTTGCACATCGCAATTTGGTCGTCAGGAGATTGGTTGTGGCGAGACTTAAGTAGGCTTTCGGGCATGTTGCGACGCGCTCCTCCCGGGAATCCCGGGGCTCGAGCTTGGGGCGAGACAAGACCGTATGTACTATCCAAGAAAATTTCAAAAATGTCTAGTTACTACATATACACGCGAAGAACGAAAAATGAGAAGCGAATAATGACATAATGAACGAGATGGGATACGGGAAGGGGGTTTTTGCAAAAAAAAATAACATGTACATGCTAACAGAGATCAAGCCACTTATCTTTTAACACGGAACCGAAACAAAGGAGCAAAAAAGTAAAAGAGCGGAGATGATAGCGAAATCAGAGGATCCATCGTGGATCTGGTATACATCGGCTGTGTGGAAGTCCACTGGGAAATTGGCGAGTAAAGCGAAATACTGCATAGGATGCAAACCCATACAAGGCGCTGACAACCTGGGTCATAATGACGATGCACGTCTGGAATGAGCTGAGGCAGCATCGAAGGGTTCGAAATCTCGATCCGTCTAAGGGTCCGACTTGACCGTGATTTCCTAATTTGGTGAACAACCGTCCGGCCGAATTCACACAATGAAGGAATCCGAGGGGACGTCAAACATACGAGATGGGAGTGGCAACATTCGATAGGCTTCCGTCATGGCTGATGGGGTAGTGTGATAGAACTGGGGTGGCTTGCTTGAGGAAGTGTACAGCGAGGGAGCCTTCAGAACACGCCGGAGAACCGCATCGGTTTCACAGCCGCACCGGGCGTTTGAACCTTCCTCAGGGGTATCTTGTTATGTGCCTTGACTTCTACTGGGGTCTCCCATTGCGGCAAAGAGACGGAAAGCACAGAGCTCGGTCTCCTAAATCGCTCCGGTGCCTGCCAGAATTTGGTGGGCTGCATTCCGGTGTACTGGGGCCGAATCGGAGCCGGGGTCATCGCGGAGGCGCGGCGTACACGGCTGAGGGACGGAGTTGGCGAATTCGAGATCGACATATTGCGAATGTGGTTCGTTGTGGATGGACGGTTTCCAGAGAGAGCCGTGGAATGCCGCTTTGAGTGTACTGGCAAACGCTTGCCTTCCCCACGTAGTATTATCGGTGTATTCGTCGATCGGCTCAGTTGGGCTCGCGGCGGAGGAGTTGGAGAAGCGCAAGGGGAAGCAGGCGGTGAGGCTTCTAGAATGCCGCTCCTGTCACCTGGCTCGCTGTTAACTTCTTGGAGGAGGTCTGGTGTGAGGGGAACATGCTGTGTGGATGATGGTGGAACTTCATTGGGGTCCAATTGAGTAGGAGAACTCGTCACGGCATTGGGCGGTAAGCCGTGTGCGTATCGTGGTACTTCCAAGATCGGAACCTCTGGGGGATCTTTGGAAACCACGCCACGTTCCTTCCGAGAGAATCGGCATTGAGATGGCTTAATGAGTTGGGGTTCGGAGTCGTCAGGGCGAGCTCGAGCCCACGGAGGGAGCATGACATAGGCGAGACCCGTTCGTGGCGAGACCATGTCTGGTGGATGCGTGTCGAATGTCTCGTCAAACTTTGCAACGGGCGCTTGTTCATCCATATCATCCGTATCATCTGCCTCATCCTCCACATCTTTGATTGATTCAAGCGAGTAAGTGGCGAGGTTTGATGCGAGGGTGGTGTCGGGTAGGACGTCAGGATAAGGTGCGGCATGCACAGGGGTCGACAGATTAATTTCATCATCGCCTCCACGAATAAGCACTCCATCCTCGAAATTTTTCTCCTCATCTTCCTCATCCAACAATTTGTCCCCAAATTCAAATGGGCGATCTCGGCTTGAAAATTCTGGATCCGACAATTTTGGTAGGTCAGGTTCCCCAAAAGCTGCCGTGGCGCCGCTTAACCGAGACCACGACCTCATACTGGTTCCTGGTCTGCTGTCACGATCAACGGGAGACGGAGCCGCTCCTACGCGCCAAGTGGGCCCGCCCTCTGCTTGCCGAACTTTTTCCATGGCGTTGAGTGCCATAACGGCCATTTTGACTTTGCTGCCAGCACTCGATCTCCGTCGTGATGAGAGATCCGTGGCAAAAGGCCCTTGGCTGCTTTGCGAGGGGTGTCCCAGGCCGAGGTCCATGGTTGCGGAGACGACAGTACTTCCCGTTGGCATGGGCGTCAGCTTAGCCGGGGTCGGCTGGCTATAAGCCGTACTGGTGGTGGCGACCGATAGACAGGTATCTTTGCGGTCTCTGCGCTCTGCGACGAGCCTGACCCAGTCTGGTTGGGTGAAGCTAGGGGCCGCGAGGTAGGCGGGGTTAACGGCGGAGGTGTCCTTTGTTGTTGCTGGCGAACTGCTGGCGGAAGCCCCTATTTTTTCAAATAGCGCGGCTTTGCGAGCGGCAATGCTGGTAAGCTGTGCGGATTGCATTGGAAAGGCGAGGGTCGACGTGGACGAAAAGGACGTGCTCGGAGTGACCGTGGTGGAAAACTGGTTGTTAGGAGGCAAAAGAAGGCCAGCGGAATCGGGTCGGTGAGATGTCGAGGAGTTTGGATGATCCATTCGAAGCCGGAACTCCTAGCGCTGCTGAGTGCCGCAGACAGCCACATGGTAAGTAAATGAGGAAAGTGGCAGACAGGAGAGAAAGTGTATACGTACAAGTCTTACGGAGGCAAATGCAAAGTTAGAAGTGGGGTAATGCGAGTTTTTGGGTGGCAGCCAGCTGCAACCGCAGGCTATGGAGGGTTGAGATGGGGAACGTAAAGGAGAGACAGTTAAAGGAGAGTCAAGAGGCGGTGGTTAAAAGAGCGGAAAGACCAGTGTAAAAAAAAGCTGTGATGAGTAGAGCGTGAAGAGGGAGACGAGAAACGTCGATGCGGCGCGGTTGTCAGGCGGCGGTGTCTTTGCGTGAGATCACAAATCGAGCCGCATCCGTCGGCTGCGCGTTTGGACCGCACCCAAGTTGACTAACCGCCGCTGCCATCGACGACGCCCATACCGATGGGCGTCACTCGTGCTCGTACGTATACAGCACCGGAAACACGTACAATCCGGATCTCAGCATGCTTATCTCAATCTGGTAGTCTGGATGCACAAGCGCTCTGGGTCTTGGGCCTCAACGGTCCCTTTTGCCACTTCCGATTCTTGCGTGGATCCCCACCACAGATCCACTTTTCTTTTTTCTCGACAACCTCGACAGAAAAATCAACCTCGCACTCTGTTTAGAGCGCATGCGCTATACCTTTACGGGGTCAAATGTGTATCCTTGTGTACACCCAGCACGCGCACGTTGTGAGAGGTTCCCTTATCGATCTCACAGTCGAAAAATCCGCCGCTACGACCGACTTGTCCTTGAAACCCATTTCTGTCAGGATCTGTCCGGTTTTGAGCGGTGTCCTGACGAAATCATGTTGAGGGATCTGTCCAGGTTTTGGGGCAGGAGATTAGGGCTGCGAGTGGCGTCCGACCTCTGGCGACCTCACCCCGATCCGAATCTAAAAGCGGCAAAAACAACATCCCCGATACGTCCTAATGTGTACAAAACTCTTACATTTCCCGAGGATCCAAGTGGTGTGTATAGCCACCCTCTCTCTCACCCGACCCTCAAAGTGTGTCATTCAGGACTTTTGTCAAAAAATCCATCCATTCTGCTTCTCGGCGACTTGCAGGGTCGCTCAGGGGCCCAGTGGGTGAGGCTCGAAACAATCGCCTCTCACCGGGGACATACGACCGGAGGTCCTTGCCCTTCCCGTCCCTCCGCCACGATTTACGACCTGCTTATATAACAGTACATGCAAGCTCAGTCAGCTAAGAGCTTATAGTCTCCTTTGCGCTCGTCGTTTCTCTCTCCTCAACCCTCGCTTCAAAACCGCTTTTTTTTTCTGGTCGTCAAGTCGTGTCATGGCATCACCAACTCCGAACCGCCTCCCTCCCTCGCCATCAGCACGGCGCTCACCCTCTCAAAATTTGCAACTTCCACCGCTACATGAGCAGCTGGGAGAGATACTAGATATCCCGCTTGATCCAAGACAGAATGCTCAACGACCGTCGTGAGTGCACAGCCTTACGGCCCATTCGTTCGGTGTTCCTACTGGGCGAATTCTCGTGCACGTAACATTGACGCGGTTCCCTTTTTGACTACGACAGGCAGAGCGCGTCTTCGGGCGGTCGCGATGCCCTTCTCAGCTATCTAGACATTGCAGGAAGACGAATAAATCGGCCTCCCGATCTTCGGCGTATCGAGTCACATCCACCTAGGCCGTCAGACGGTGCTGGCCCTTCCTTCTCATCTTCACCGCCAGCATCGGCATCGTCCCGAACAAGAGGTTCACCGCCTGCGGCACAACAAACCCAAGCCTCACATATCACGCAAGCGGATGGGGATCTTTCTGATGATGACGAGAGTGACTATCTTTCGTCGCCTGCACCAGATACGACCCCCAACCCAAGCTTTGGAGGTCGTAGGGGACCGGTGCCATGGGAGGCTTGTCGATGCGCCGGCGTGCATACCAAGCACCTAAGGCACTGGGAAACCTCCTGCCCATACAATCTCAATAGAACGAGGTTTCCATGCGGTGTCGAAGGCTGTCGCAAGTCTTTCGCTCGAGCCGACGGACGAAAACGGCATTGGGACAAGTTTCACCCAAAACATTCTACTCCAGCCCAAGAAGATGCGGCAATGGAGAGTCCGTGACGGATCTCTGCTACAAAACTCCTTGCCGCAAACACTCGTCTCTGCGGGATTCCTTTCTCCTGCCGCGGACGGCGACCCCTAGCCGAACCTTTTCAGACCCCATGCCTAATTTCCTTTCTCCGGCTGTACCTCTCTCCCAGTACCCCGCTCTCATTTATTTTGTGGACTTTGTTTTCGGCTCCGCAGCTCCGGACCTCTTATTTTATCCTGTACGACCTCTTCGCTATTTGGATGTCTTGGGAAATAGGTGGACACACTGTACTCATAGGATTTACGTATGTGCGCATAATTAACTAAAACGATAGGCTCGGATCATGGCCAAAAGTCCATGAGATTTAAATGGATAAAGAATGGTATAAAGAATGGTAGATAACAACCCCGTGTAATAGGATCGCTAAAATAATAAAGGATCTCTTTAGGAGTTCATCGTCACACTGAATGCCCCCTTCAAAGGTATCTCTACAGTAACGGTGACGGTGCTTGTTGCCGCATCCCACTTGAACCCCTTGGATTTTGTGCCGCTGCCCGAGACCGAGACAGACTTGGGCTTCGACTTGACCCCCAGGAAAATAACCTTTGCAACCTTGACGCTGCCAACGTTGTAGTTGAATTTGCCCG
>WSTY01001279.1:0-11246 GCA_019633465.1 Tulasnella sp. 417
ATCCACGGCCGTTTCAGTGCTCCAACCGTAAGCTAAATGAGGCCAAGAAGACTCACCCCACTCGCAGTGCGAATCGGTCTAGCTTTCAACTTGGGTAGAAGCGCCTTCTTGTACTCCTCAGGGACCGCACTTATAATGTCGACCAATCTGGGGAACCCGTTGAATCCGTGCTTCTTCGCCATCTTGTTTCGGATTTCGTTTAGGTTGGATGGCTTGTTTTGTTCATGGTCTTTAATGAGCTGCAAGGCTATCGAGGAGGTTACACGGAGGAGAAGCTCCGCCTGGGATGGAGCTAGCAGCAGGGGGGAAAGTAATTAGATAGGAGACTCTGTAATGAAAGGGACTATTTCGGTACCTTCTTCGGGTTTGCCTACTGCCATGGCGGGCTCGAGCTTGCGGGGAAGATTGGGGGTGGAGGGACGGTGTGCGGTGAGTCGGTCGAGTAGTCGAAATTGTAATTCAGGGGCATGTGGGGGCTTAACCTGACCAAACAATGGTTGCTCATTGGTATGCAGGCTTCGCTCACTCGTCGCCGGGGACGGCATTTCGACATCCTTTCGTAAGGTGATAAACCTACATACATTGAAAGACGGAGTCGATGATTCAAGTTGCTCTCCCTGGTCATCGCTGATAATCAATATGAGTGAGCATTTTCACTTTAGCGGGATTTGTAATAGCTCGTAGGAGCTGGATCAAACGACGTTTGCACACAAATTAAGAAACAGAAACGGAGAGGACAGAAGACGGAGGTCGCCCATAATGTTTGACGAGTTCATTTGCAGCTCCAAGGACCTAGGCTCGTCGCAATTCACGTAGTTTCAAGATTGAAGACGGGAGAGAAACCTCGGGCAGAAAATTGACCTCTTCATCGACTGCGGGGTTCTTAAAGGGGCAAGATTTATAGTATTAGATGACAGCTTCAATGAAAATGTTCTGAAATACCAAGGGTTAGCTCGAAGACTCCGGGCGAACACGATTTCATACTGCTTTCTCCCCCCCCCCCTCCAATATCTCTGGATCAACTGCGAAGCGGAGATCAGAAAAATTAGAACTGACGAATGCGCCTAATGTAACGCCTTTTCAACCGAATTCAGTTCCCATCAAAAGAGCTAAAGAAAGACCTCAGTAAACCTACTTTGCGTTCCATCCATCCAGACAGGGGTTAGCTCCCCATCGGAAAGGAGGAAAGCTGTCATTATCTGACAGGCCACGTCCATAGAATCCAGCAGTTCCACCTCATTGAAAGCGACCATTAGTAGATTGCAATATCTTGAAATCGGACATTAGTCATAACACGCAGGAATTCCAAATTTAGACGCACTCCCGAGACCCCTTTTCCACCATGGCCGCTTTCGTCCAAGGTCCATATCGGTTGTGAGATCGCATAGCAGACCTGCACGCTTGACATAAAAGAGTTTGTTCGATCGACTGGTAATAACTTTGAGAACGCCTTGAAGCGAGTCGTCAGCGCTCAAGTCATTTAGATGTGCTGAAGGCGCCGCGGCGGCGGGCGTAGGCAGGATCCCGGGCCTAACCAGAAATTCAGCGGTGTGAAAACTTGACATATATCTCAGACTTACACTTCTAAAGCTTCTGGAGGAGGCCACCGCTCGAGAAGTGCAGTCTCCAACTTTCCCCAATCTTGCCTAACATCTTGAGGAAGCCGAGAATGCCAGAAAAGAGCTGCGTGCGAGAAATGGAGGGCAGCATAGTCAGCCATCCAAGCCATATCCCGCTATTTCCCCTCTCTCCACGCAGAAGCACGAATTGCCCGGATAAATTCATTGCATTCCTCCCAGCCTGAACCCTTGAAGGTATTCACGAGAGCAGGAGATTCATTACGTTGCGTGGTGGACATGTTGCCGTTGGCGTGCTACAACTGGATTCGGAAGACGATGGCAAGGGTGCTAGCTGTGGTATATTCTATTTTGATAATACTAAGCGAGTCGGGGATTTGGCGTTGTGGGGTACTTTGAAGGCGTTGGTGAAGGACGAAGGGTTTGCAGGTGGCTCGGCATGCAAGAACAAACATGGGGACCTTCCACGTGCACCTCATCACTGGTCTAAACATAGGTCTAAATGTCTCAATAACCTTCATCGCCTGAGCTGCTCGTTCCTGTCTCTGTGAGTGGCTCGCAGATACTCACGTCGGTTATCATATTGAAGTTAAGGGCCTTGAACCGTGGGGTGGAGAAAATAGCCCATCCTCGAATACCTGTGGTGCTTACAAGTTCTCCTTCAACCTGTCGTCCGTTGTCTCAGACGCGTTGTCAGGGACGTCATGTTAGGAAGTATCACTTCATGCAGAAGTCCACCAATATACACTGGGTACCTAAGTGGATGAGGGCCGCTCACTTGAGATGCCGGCCTGAGCCTTTAGGGTGTGAGCCCATGCATTTCGAGACAGTTACCACAACTTGTCCGGAGCAACTTGCTTAAACTAATATGTGTGGAATAGGTTCCAGCGTACTCTATTACAAGTGAATTGCCAGCGCTAATCGAAATATTCATGACCCGGTCTGTACAGTACGAAAAAACTCAGAACTGCGGGAGGCGAGAGAGGGGGCAACGGCACTATTAACGATAGAATACGACATAATCTACAAATAAGAGACAGGTAGGCCTGCTTCGGCTCGCTTGCTTGAATTACCAAAGGAAGACTATAAAGTTTAGATGTGAAAATGACTTGAATAATAATCCTCCCGATTCATGAAAGGGAAGGAATTCCTCCAGACTAAGCGATGGGCTCGATGAAGAAGCTCTGAAATTCAGAGCATTAGTAGTAGGAACTTTGGGCGAACGTGGTTCCGTACCGCTCTTTCTCCTAATCCGGCGGTCTTGTAGGCCTTTGGATCCGCAGCGAGGCGGAGATATGAAAACAGAACAAACAGGCCTAGCGCAAGTCCTTGTAAGCAGGGGATTAGTTCATCTCTGAGATAGTTAGGGACGTAAGGGGAAGATGACATGACCGTACTTTGCGATCCGATTTTCCAAGAAAGCTTTATCTCCCCGGAAGCAGACACTGTACATGTCATAATTTGCCAAGGTCCGTTCGAGGTCCAAGAAGCTTCCATCTCTTCCGAAGTAACCATCAGGAGACTTGCGAAGCTAAGAAAAGTTTCAGATCAAGAGAATGAGGTGAAGATAACGCCAGACGCACTCTTTAGATCCTTTCGTAAGCTCGGGTTTTGGCTTCCGCCAGCCAGCGGCTAGCCACGCATGAGATGAACCGTCCTAATTCGTTTTGTTTCAGCTCTCCCCATCGCCTACCGAAGTTTATGCCCTTTTCAGACGCTTACCGTCCTTTCTAGAATGACATTCCCTCCCACCGTGCTGCAGCGTACGCGTAATGCCTCTTTTACATCCGGCGTGAGGCTACAAACATTTGAATCACATTTGACATATAAGTGCACGTTTGACTTGCGAGTGATAACCTTGAGGACCCCTTGAAGTGGGCGATCAGCGGTAAGCTTGTTGTTGGAATGTGCCAGCGGCGCGGTCGCGGGAGTTCGTTGAATCTGCGGGCTACCAAGGATTCTTTAACGCTGGTCAACTTTAAGCTGCTGCTCAGACCTACCCATCTATAGCTTCTGGTGGAGGCCAACGGTCAAGAAGTGCGGACTCCAACTTGTCCCAATCGTGTCTGACATCTTGAGGAAGGCGAGAATGCCAGGAAAGAGCAGTATGCGAGAAATGAAGGGCGGCAAAGTCTGCCACCCAAGCGGCATCCCGTTGTTTACCCTCCCTCCAAGCGGAAGCACGGATCGCTCGGACAAACGCATTGCATTCCTCCCAACCCGTACCCTTGAAGGGAAGGACGGGGGCGGTGGATTCGGTGTGTGGTGGGGTATACATCAACGCGTCGGGGTCCTAGAGAAATGAAGTCAACGATTGAGAATGCAATCTTTTCCTTTCTGTCTCACTAGCAGTGAGCCGAGGATTAAATCTTGCGCGTTAGATCGGACGAAGGTAGTCAAGGAGGAGGAAAAAGGGCCCAAGCGCGTGGTGGTGGCAGCGGTGCGGTGTCGAGGTCACACGCCACATTGGGACCTCCGGTCTTATCACGCGTCCGGGGGGCGCTGCCTCTCCCTTTGTCGTTAGCCGCCTGTCTCGTTCCCAATGGCCGTCGGATCTTGGTC
This sequence comes from Tulasnella sp. 417, assembly GCA_019633465.1. Classification (NCBI taxonomy): domain Eukaryota; kingdom Fungi; phylum Basidiomycota; class Agaricomycetes; order Cantharellales; family Tulasnellaceae; genus Tulasnella; species Tulasnella sp. 417. The sequence goes on from WSTY01001279.1 coordinate 4,140, forward strand.
GTTGCTATTATCTGCCTTTCACGCACTCGCTTGAAAAAGATGGTGGAGAAAAGAGCCTCTAACTTCTCTACAGCGCCATTGCATTAGGGAAAAAAGTTGTTTAACCTGCCGTGTGCTGCGTCTTCACAGCGAGTCATTGGATTGATCGTACGTGGTCTTTGTATCGAGCCTCTTTTGAGTGGTAAATTCATCGATTGCACCTTGGGTGGAAGTTCTAAGTAAGAGAGCGCGAAGCGCGTGCGTATATGTACGTCCCGACCACGTGGTGGCAATATTATGTAAGGGCCCTGCCTTTGTAATTTCGCGACCAACCTTGCAGCTTGAGCACAAGCCTCGAAACAGAGTCATAGGTCGGCAAATAATCTATCGCATCAGAATCAGTGCTACCATGGCTGCCGATTGATAAAAGAGAACTCTGGGATCAGAATAATTAACATGTGCCGATGTTGCAGTACCTGGCCCGGACAGCCGAACGCTAATACGACCCTCACCCAGTCCGTCTCCCTATCCCCAACCTCCTAGCTTCCCCACTTTGTCCGACTCTCAGCGCAGGTACCGATTTACAACACCAGAATTCTGCAGCCATGCAAGCTCTCAATGTATCCGTGGATTAAATATGCATTCCTCAGCTAACTTGACGGACGTCCTTCCATCCAGAGCTAGGCGCAAGAGCCCGACGGCCATTACGCAATGTACATATGTATTATATTAATGACATCATTTGAAAGGGCAAAGGCAGCTACCCCAATACTGCCGCACGGTTCTTTGCTGGGTCGCAAATGTTTACCGTTCTCTGCGAAAGGGTTCGTTGAATCGGGTGACCGTGTCACAAAAATCCGGACACTTACACTTAATCGTTGGAAACCCTGCTCGGCGGATCTTCCTGCCAATAGCACCAGCCAATTTCCGGGTCGCGGCGATATGCATCACCACGCTGAATTCTACGGGTTTCCTTATCCATGAACAACCTGAAGTCGGAGAAGGCGTTCTGGATTACGTCGGGGTTGTTGCGCAGTTCTACGAGTCCCATACTCCACTCCGAAAAACGACTCATACCCTGCCACCAGGAGTCCCCAACTCCAACAGTAAAAATTTCCTTTAGGAACCACGGCATGAGACGGACGATCTCCATGTCCTCCGTGTACGAAATCTCGGTTCGCTGGAGCGTTTGTAGTAACTCGAAAAAAGAGCATAATCTGTGCCTTAAAATTGATGGACTATAGGCGGCGGAGGGGAGATTCAGAACTCGAAACGAAACGGGCTCGCAGGAGCTTACGTGGTCGAAAGCGAAGCGACGCGGGGCTGAAGATTCCGCAAGTTACACAAAGCAGTGATTCTAAATTTCCTCCCTATCGCTCTTCCTTCAATCGACACATCTGAACTTCGAAGGTTGATCTCGGATGCTTCAAACAACGTGAAGATGTGATCGATGCTCAGGAAGGTGGTGGGGGATGTGACCCTGTCTGAAACGACCTGATTGATACAGCGGAGCATGTTGGTTAAAACTGTTTCGCAGTCCATTGCCCGCAATGGCTTCCGCTCTACCAGCAAAGAAAAAGCCGGTATGATTTGGCTAATTCCGCAATCGACACTCCTCCTGTGTGCCATGAGCAAAAGCTGCTAAAGTTTGTGAAGATAATTTACTTACCCGGTGTAGACTTGTACGAGGGTTTTGGGTGGTTGAATAAAGACATTAGGCTGGGCAATGGTTGAAATGCAATAAGAAATAAGACAAAGAAGGTCCCAATCCGAATTGTGAATTGCAGAGGAGTAAACAGTGAGAGGGTGGGAGAAACTATCAGAGTTAATACCATAAAACGAAGATGAGATAATAAACCATGCCAAAGAAGCCCGAATAAACGAAGAGGAAGAGTTTGAAAATTTATGGTTGGGAATCCGCAAGGCTGGATTATCCCTCATCTCGGCCAGCGACATAAGGCAAAGCCTCCGAGTGTCCATACCCGCGGCCTTCAGAGAAAGAGTAATGTGAGCAAAGGCGCATGTGTACAGTCGCAGTGTTGCGACTGCTGGGTTATCGGGGCCGTCTCTTCTTGCGGGAAGTTCAATGAAGTTCGCTTTTTTACAAAGTTCAAGGAACCGGTCTCTGAAATTTTCTTCGCTCCATAAAAACTCAATATCTTCGACATTGAGGGATGGGATGTTTGCAATTGCGTGTAGAAGCGTGACAGAGTCTTCCGAAGTGCAAACGGCTCTTCGAACGAGATGTGCCTGCAAGAACCAATTTCGACGACCGTGTTTGATAGAATAAATTGCGTAGAGTAAAATAATTTTGAGAACGGCAAGCCACGATTTGAACTCGAGCGAAGGCCGTTCAATAGGATCGCGACCTGTGAGGCTCCACCCGCCCGGGGTAGCCTCGGGTTTCCGGATTAAGCCCCGAGCATTCTTGACAAGCCAGGAGATAAAGTGTGAACGAGGACTGTGAAAGGGGCAAAATCGGTCCCAGAGAGTGAAGAGCGTGGTCCCAAGGAAGCTGACGAGGGTGATGGAGAGGGTGGTCGCGATAATGCCCGAAATGCTGGGGTTAAGAATGCGGAGATAAATGACGAGAGAAACGCAAAATATTACTAGCGCTATTTGGAGAAGAGAAGGCAGGGCGTCATCGAGAACGAATTCGAGATGCCATCTCTGAGCGCCAAGGAATCGCTTCAACTGCTCCAAGCGTTGATGGTCCGCACCACCTCCACTGCGCTTGCGGTAGTAGACAAGCCATTGCCTCCCAAGAACTGCGATGAAAGAAGCGATGATGGCAATTATCATGCTCAACGCGAAGAGCACGTTGACGGCGTATACGTCGGGAGTAGGAACGAAGGAAGTGGACGGAAGCGTGTAATTGCTGGGTAAGCTGTCATTTCTCCCGAGCGCCAATTGCAAAAGAATGTTGTTGTTTTGCAGAAGGAGTGCGTTGGTATCTTCGGTAGGATCCGGTGAGAGGAGCGGGAGGGTAAGGCCAAGGAACGCAGAGTTGACTCCCGCGAAAAGACCGGCCTACGTGTTGTCGTCCGTCAGCGACTGTTAGAACCGGTTCCGAGTGTTGATGACATTAGATCGGTTTGACTCACAAAGATGAGGAGCCCATCAAGCTGTTCTTTTAGACCCTTGGTCATATCCTCGTCCAACTCTTCAGCAAGAGCATCGTAGCAACGATAAAATTTGCCTCCGTCTTGACCGAAGCCTGCGGGGGGCTCCGGGATTTCAAGGGCGGGTTGATTAGTGAGAGTGTGAACCGGCGCAGCCATATTTCAGAAATGAGGGCTGGTTCGAATGGTTGAGCGCGAGTCGAAGTTACGGAGAGCGAGTCGAGGATGGTTGTAGTGAGATTGGGGGCAAGCAATTTGTAGCTGCCACGTAGCGGCTCGGGTGCAACAGCCACATTGGCAGAATGCCTTTTCCCCAGAAAACCTTGATTAGACACAAGGAAGAGCGACGGGGACAAGGAGCAGGATGACACATTCCCAGTTCAGCGATCCTCGGGGAACTCAGGGACGTCCTGACGTTATTCAGGGTCTCTCCCTTTGTCATCCCAAGCACTGCACCTCGAACCATACACTTTGCATTGCACGTGTCCTCCTTCTGGCCCGCTCACAGGAAGTTGTTAGGTTCCAAAAAACGTGTCTAGGGATCTAAGTTTGATGGTAGTACACAACTCGGTTTCCAACCTCTTCCCCCCTTCCAGCTTTTCCACTTCTCTCGACTCACAACGCGGCACCGCTTGACCTTCTATTGTCCGCATATACCGCTCTTCTCTTCTTGCCATATCACTGCCTTGCTGAGCAACCTGACGGATGGCGATTCAATCTCCCTCGTTACTGATATTCAGCCAGGCATATATACGGGGATGAAAAGCGGAAGAAGTACCACGTGAATTCTAGATTCTATTTTTTAGAGAAAATATCCACTCGAATGAAGAAGCTGGAGGCATACATCCTGGTCATAAAAGACATTCTGGTATCAGAATCTAAACTATTAAAACCTGCGTCACGAAGAGACGCGGAGAGGTCAGCGGATTTTAATACCTGGTTCGATCTTTCAGTGGGTAGAGTGCTTCTTCAGATTGGTTCTTGAATACAGCTAGCTAGTTAGTACAGGAGTGCGATAGTTGGAAGTTGAACAAAATATGGACATCTCGTCCCGTGTTGAAACATATTGACGTCTTGCAAACGGATCTAAAAAGCAACTACAAACCCGTTCTGCGGCGGAGCGGAGATCTGGGCGGTCAGTAAATCAAAGAAGAGAACAAAGAGGTGATGTTGAAAAATACCTATTCATAGGAACTGGAGCGAGAGAAGCAGCTTTGGAAGCAATTGGATCACGAGAATATCCTGCCTTTTGCAGGTACCATTTTCCTTAACGGAAACAATGGAAGGCCAGGTCTTCTTTCGCCATTCATCGTTCATCGGGATCTCGGAATCATCATCAGGAAGAAGGAATGTACAGAGTCACAACGCATATCATTTGTACGTTTAGAGGCGTCGTTTTCGGGTTTTTGGGCGAGAAACTCACCCCCCTCGTCCGACTCATCAGCTTCGACAGATTTCGGGCGCCATAACGTACCTACACAGCTTGCCATTTATCCATGGAGACCTCAAGCCAGACAACATTTTGATCGATCACACGTACAAGGCTCTCCTTTGCGATTTTGGACTCTCAAAAAACGATGTTTACAATAATACAGCACCCGGTCACGTAGGTGCCGGGAGCCCTGGGTTGGTTGCACCAGGCCAGCAGTTCAACGAAGATGATGGATCCCACGAACCAAAAGACGAACGAAGCGACATGTTTGCGTTTGGAAAAACGATGGCAGAGGTAAGTTTTGTACTCCCTCGAACATACGCCGTCACACCGGGGAGTCCAATAGATCCTACTCCCTTGGATAGGTTATCGCCAACCAAAGGTTTCGCAACCCACCAGCGGAAATTCTGGAAGGGGTCAAAAACTGATGCGGCCATTGCGATCTGGGACCTTGCAAAGCAATGTCTCAATCCGGTCCCAAGTGCCCGGCCTTTGGCATCTGCCGTTGTCAATCGTCTCCATACGATCGAAGGTACATACGTCGAGTAAACACTAGTAGCAGAGGTAATAGTAGATCCCTCCCGACGAGTACATTTACTTTGGCATGTAATTTTATTACTGGAAGTAGGGAAATAAAGCTTAGGTGTGAAACTGACGCCCCTTCACGATTCGTGGAAGGAGGAGGATCGCGTGGGATTAGGGAAGAGGCTCGATGAAGAAACTCTGAGGTAAAGAACATTAGTTATAAGCTTTCAGGGTGAACTTGTTCCGTACCGCTCTTTTGCCGAGCCCCGTGGCCTTTGGATCTGCAGAAAGGCGGAGGTACGGAAACTGAACAAACGGGTTGAGCGTAGTTACTTCTCGGCGAGGGGGTGAGTTCATCTGTGAGACACTCTGTAAAAAGCCAGGGAAGGACTATCGCGAACCTACTTTGCGTTCCGTTCTTCCAAACAGGCCTTATCTCCTGGCTAGCAGACATCGTACACGTCATGATCTGCCAAGGCCCATCCGAACTCCAAAAAGGTTCCATAGCTTCGGAATTGACCATCAGAAGACTCGCGAAGCTAGAGGAGCGGGTTTCAGCAAAAGCGGTGAGGGAAGCGGTCCAGTTCAAGCGTACTCTGGGGATCCTCGGCTTAGGTCGGGTGTCCGCTTCCACCAGCCAAGAGCCAGCCACGAATGAGGTGGGCCGTCCTATATCGGTTTGTTCAGCTTTTTTCCCATTAACGGATGAAGGTTATGTCTCCTTTTGGTGCTTACAGTCAGTTCCAAAATGACACTCCCGCTCACCACGCTACACCGTACGCGCAAGGCCTCTCTGACGCTCCGTGTGAGACCGCAGCGGTTGGAATCATATGTAACGTAAAATTGCAAATTTGATCTGCGTGTGACAACCTTGATAACACCTTGCAGTGGTCGATAAACGTTGAGTGCGGCGTTGGGACGCGCTACGGGCGCGGGGGCGGGCGTCGGTTCAATTTGCCGCCTGGAAGTACCAAAAGCCCTCCCTTGTTTACTGCCCAAATCGACTCTGGGATGCAACTGAGACCTACCCGTCCTTCGGTTATAGTGGAGGCCATCGGTCGAGCAGTGCAATCTCCAGCTTGTCCCAATCTCGTCTAACATCTTGAGGAAGGCGAGAATGCCAGGAAAGCGCGGTGTGCGAGAAGTGGAGGGCGGCAAAATCCGCTATCCAAACCGCGTTCCGTTGTTTACCCTCCTTCCAGGCAGAAGCTCGGATCGCCCGGATAAAGTCATTGCACTCCTCCCAGCTTGTGCCTTTGAAAGGGCGAACCGTATTCGTAGGAGCTTCGCTGCGTTGCGCGGTAAGCATCGGACTAAGGCCAATGACCAGAAGATGCCGGCTTCTCTGGATTCGGTCAACAGCGAGTGCGGCGTGGATTGGTCGTCGGCGGGTGGTCTAACGAAGCTGGTCAGAAAAAAAAAAAGATTGGAGGACGTCTTGGTCGCGAGGAGTGATCAAGGGTCTTGCTCCAAACGTTAACGGGGACCTTCCGCATCATCATCCGCGCGAGGCTCCTCAACCACCTATGCTGATAACCTTTTTGTCGGTATTGCTTCCCATCCCTGGAGAAATAATAGACCCGGCTGTTAAAATACGGTGAATGGTTGTCGTCGTGGACAATGTCTTCGGGTGTCACCTGGATCGAACGCATGGTCGTTGGGGAGGCGCCCGCGGTGGACGACAACGGTCGCCTGCTCGTTGTAAGTCCCAAGAAAGCACACAGCCCATATGACCATTCAATCTCGAGCATGTTAGTTGCCTCCGTCACCAATGTTTCGTTGTAAACTTCGGCGGACTCTCGGCATGTTTGTTGTCGATCGTGGGTGCCAAGAGCGCACTGCCTCTAGTTCCGAACAAAGCCACATCCGTTTGCAAATTCTACTTTCCGGCGTCCAGACCCTTAGATAACTGCGCCAAGCACAGGATCATCTTTGTAATCAATCCACCCCACCCTTCATGCTATTTATAGGAAAAGCAGCTGACGTACGAATCTGCATCGCCTTGTCGCTTTTCGTCCCAGGCCACCTCGGATGCGTCTCCACCGAGGA
>WSTY01001281.1:0-11233 GCA_019633465.1 Tulasnella sp. 417
GAAAAGCTATGATAAACAACCCATACCCAAATCCATATGAACCCTCTCCAACTCGATACCCAATCGCTTTCCTCACCCACGCATATTACACGGACTCTCGACTCTCGGACTGAAACCGCAATCTTACTGGCATCAACTCTTGGCTTACGCACGATTTTCCGACCTATGACCTTTCAAGCTCTACTCAAACGCAACTCTCTCCTCAGCATATCCCGACCCTTCAAGCACAACGACCTCCGCCATCACCTCGACCTCCGCCTCAACCCCACCCCCCGCGTACGCGAGAAAAGGATCTCCTTTGATATACCGTCCTTTTTCTCTTGGGAATTTCTCCTGTTAATACTTGGCTTGCTTTTTTTGCCCTGTTTTATTCCCCTTTTTTTGCTTCTCTTGTTCTGGCAGCAATTGCTGATTTCTCGCACGCGGGGACTCATCTTCTCTCTCATATGTGGCATAGTCTTTTTTACTCATCCTTCCTCCAGCTGTTGATGATCCTAGCTCCCACACTCTCTTTCGCTGTACTCTACGTTTACTCCCAACCTTGTTAATGGCGCACATCTGTTAACAGGTTCCCAAACCTCCTTTTAATTCCCTCTTTTTCAAATTGCTTTATTCCTTTTTCTTTCTTTTCTTCTTTGGGTTTTCAAAACCTCTTTTTTTCCAACGGTGTCATACCTTGTCATGTTCTTTACGATAGTTCCAAGATGTATACAAATGAAAAGATGCTTCCCTCCACCCTCTCTACCGATATTGTGTGCAACGCCTCATGTCGTCCACGGAACATGATTGATGACGTCGTTTTCCCAAAAACGGGCAATCAAGTTGCTTGAGTTACTGTAAAGAAGTGAACATCGGGTGTTGTTCACAAAGGACGGGTTTAGGATATTGCCCCCCTAGGCTGTGTAATTGAGATAAGCGCCGACGTTCACGGGCTGATCAACCACACACCCCAGCCCTTCTACAGACGTACACTCCATGTCGGCTGCCACGCAAAACAACGGCCTAGACGTCAAACCTGCAGGATCCATTGACTCACATGACCTTTCCGCACATCCGTTGCAATCCAATTTGAACCTGCGTGAGTTGATTCGCTAAAAACAGATATGTTTCTGACTGGGTTCACTGGGGATGCCCACAGAGCAAACTCCCACCTCAGATGTTATCCCACCTTCACCATCGTCTCCTTCTCCTGTGGATCTCGATATCATCTATCATGCCTCGACATCGTTCACGCGATCATCTGTGGGACCTTCATCTGGGCCATCGCCGTACTTTTCCCCGCCCGTCTCCTGGCTTCCGGCGCACATGCGCCGCGGACAAAAATCCAGCCACGGCTCCCAAAGTCCATCAATGCTGCAAGAATGTTTTAGCGCAGACAATTCGCCCGCTTACGATATCTCACACCTAACACCACGCACGGAGCTCGACTCCTTACGCGGTCGAGAACCTGATTTTTCTAACAGTTCGCTCTTTAATGGACAATCGAGGTTGAAAGGAGCGCCCGCCACTTGGACCGATCAGGATGGCGCCGAGGTCAAATTTCCTTCGTTGGTTGCTTGGCACCTCACCAAGACCTGCAACCCCAAAGATGCTGAAAATGCACTTTCAGATCTTCTCCGCGCCACCGCGAAGGAGGAAATCGACCAGAATTGGATACAAACTCTCCGATCCTCAGAAAGCTTGCTTCTCGGATTATTCAGGTTGGCTGACATGGTTACACCAGCCGAATCGCTCCTCAACCCGAAATCCCCATGCGCAAAAGTAATCGACTTACTGCTCAAAGATGACAATGTTGACGATATCCTCACTCAAGTCCACCGTTCTGACATGGGCGGAGCCACCGCTCTCAGGTATCTCATTTGCAAAGCACGCTCGATTGGCAGCCCTCCAGGGGAATCCTACGACACAAAGCCCAAGAATCCTTGGACTCCAGAAATTGCGGTGCTGCACGCCTGTCGAATTGCTGATTGGTCAGGTGTTGATTCCCTCGGCATGATTCCGGCGATTCGGCTGGTGGAATCGGCTCTCGCCAGCGTGCATACCCTCGATCGGTTGCAACAATCCATCTATCGGATTTTCCTCGAGGCCGTTATCCAACTTATTAAACATCAAGAGCACGTTCGACTGGGAGAACGACAGGAGATTGACCCAGCAAGACGAATTGCGGCCTTGCACCTCGTTTCTTCGACGTTGAGGAAGTACAAATCAATTCTAGACCGTCTTGAAGGCGAGGCAGACACGCCTACGATGCCGGATAAAGAGTGGATACTGCAAGATATTGGCATTTCAGATATTGTGCCATATCTCAGAGACGAGGAGAGCCACCCTTTAGTCCGGTGCATGGCCCTACGAGTTCTTCGTGACTTTGCAAATGCCGATGCGGATGAAGTCCCTCGTTGGGAGCAATTGGAGGATATTCTCACCATTTGTGTCGATGTGCTTCTATGGCAGACAAAATGGCAGCATGGTCACGAGGACACCTCTGTGAGTCGAATCACATTTAAGAGACGTCGCAGTTGTGCAGCTCACTAACGGATGTTGTGCTTAGAAATCTCTCGACATTGCAAAATTCTGCCCACACGATGACGCTTATCGTGTTATAATCCTGTCACCAGCCGAACTCGTCATACCCATTCTATCCAGGAGTCTGAAAGCAGTTGACAATATTGCTCTGCTCGAACCTCTTATGTCCCTGATCGTCGACCACTCCAGATTACAAGACAGATATTGGCCGTTTATGCTCAGCATGCTCTTCCACAGCGGCTGCCTGTCAGTGTTTCACGGGATTTTGCTGCGACCATCCCCCGAAGAAACGGACTTGGCTTATCGGACGACATGCAGAGCAAAGGCCGAGGCTTGTATTGGACTAACTCGATGTTTCGAGCAGATGAGAGCCAGGGATGTCATGCTTGTTCCCTCAAATATCGCCCCGACTTTGACCAAATTGGCCAATAACGAGAAGCTTCCTAGTACCCTCCGGGGCCGAGCCAGTGACGCGTTCGGAACACTCAGAGGGTAAGGAGACCCAGATATCCTACTTTTCGCCGATATTGACTAACACACTTCCTCAAAAGAAACCTCGTCACATCATATGAAATACGGTCGCAGGTTCTGACACATTTGGACTACTCAGCCGGTAAACCTTCCAACCCCAACTCTGCATCCTCTTTGAAATATCAGAGCAAGCATGTAAGTGTTGGCATCACCGAGTCAAGCACGTCACTGAAGGTTTATGTTTGCAAGGCCGGTCCCCTGGCCCATATGACCAGAGAGTCTCGGTCAGCAAAACAGCCGATACCAGAGGCCGTACCAATTCAGGAAGAACCGGAATCAGAGGGTCTCGATCGACCTCGCCCCGATCCTCGAGCAAAAGTAATCCAGAAAGGCATTTTGAAGAAACATGGAGTTGTATTCCCGGAGCCAGACGCAGTAGCGGCTTCCCCTTACCCTCCAGTGAAATCCCATCGAAATGGTGGTGGATATGGTGGCTACGAGCCTGCACCGCCACAGCCTATGTACGCTGGTTATCGCACCCCAGGGCCGTCGTCTCAGCCCCTTCCGTTGGGCATGATGACTCCCAATCTCGCCTCGCGGCCCGGTGCTCCAGAGCCATGGGCCCACGCTCCACAAGACTTCCAGCCTCCCACTGCCCCGCGTGCCGCTTCGCCTTCAGCGTCAAAACCGCCCACAACGGCCAACGCCGCCCCAACCTCCCCGACCACTTCCAAGATGGATACCTCGACGTCATCGAATGGTGGTTCCTCAACTCCTGAAAGACCAGCGGAAGTGCCTTTAGCAAACCCCCCGGGTGGAGAAAATGGTCATCCAGATCCTTCCGCGTCCGACCCTGAAGCACTAAGGGAGCAGGGCAACTTTTATTTCAAGGAGAAGGAGTACGATGTCGCTATTGATCTGTACAGTCAAGCTATTGGTACGTTCACGACTTCTCCGTGTATTCATCGTTACGGTTGCTGATCGACTGGAGCAGCCCAACGCCCTGATCCAACGTACTACTCAAACCGGGCTGCGGCGTATATTGCGCGGAAGAAGTTCAAGCTTGCTCGCGACGACATTCAAACTGCTTTCTCATTACAAAGCGAGGCACCATCTGCCAAGACTTTGGCTCTACTTGCTCAATGTCACTTGGCACTTGGAGATGGGGCAGCATTCCAAGTCGGCGCTGCTGCTGTTGCGTCTCCCCGTACCACGGTCTCGGTGTTCGACAAGGACTTCAAGACACCCCGCACCATCTTCGATCCCATATCATCCGACCAGGACAGTATCTACGACCCTAATTCTCCTAATAAACACTCCCAATCACTTAGTGACGCGAGCCTCAGTCCCCAATTTACCGATCTTCCAGAAGGTGAAGATGATGACGATGACCCAGAGCCGTACGTTTCTCACGCCATTGGTGGCTCGTCATCCGTCTACGTCGAAGATGATGACGATGACCCAGAGCCGTACGTTCCTCATGCCACTGGTGGCTCGTCATCCGGCTTCGTCCCGCCCGGTGCCCGGCAGACAACTAGCGGCTCAGCGTCTGGCTTCGCCCCTCCTGGTGTTCCACAGGCAACTGGCGGCTCCTCGTCTCCAGGTATGAGAACGCGCAGCACTTTATCGGAATTCGTTCCTAGTGTTCAAAGGATGCGAGATGCTGTCCAATCTGCGATGCCAACGTTGCCAGGATACCACCAAGCTCTACGCAAGACGGAATCGGTTATGAGCAAGACACCCAGAGTCAGCGTTCACTCCATCACTGACGAAGACGAACCAAAGGCCGTTCCTGTTGCACCCCCACGCGAACTTACCCCTCCCCCTCCCCCACGTTCACCCCCACGACCAGTTCGCAAGGCCAAGGGCAAAGGCAAAAAGCGCTAATTATGTCGCACACAACCCCTAATCATTTATCGTTACAATTCGCCTTACATGCATGATTTTCGGGTTTTCGTTGTCATGCGCTTATGATGTTCCATTTGTATGTCCGCTCATATCTCATTCCATCCCGCACCTTCATGCACATAGATACCTTAACCATGCTTTCACGAATGAATATGCACATTTTACATTTTAATGCTAGTATTTTTGTTCTTGGATTCACTCTCAAACCTCACAGTGCCGGTCGACGTCGATCTTCGAGCCTCAGCATGTCGACATAACTCGCTCTCGATGTCGACATAACTCGCTCTCGATGTCGACAGGAATCGTACGAGGAAGCGATTCATATCACCGAATCAAACATACCACGAGACCGAACCCAAGGACACGAGATGATGTCCAGCTGACACTTAATTCGTCTCGGGCAAAGACTTGATCCCATTGCAAATTGTTAGAGCGACCCCGCCAACTTACACGATAAAGAACGAGTGGTAGTCCCCCGAATCAGCAATGAAGATACATCCTACGTACCGATCTCTTGCTTAGTGCCTAGAGATGGCAATTATATGAAAGTGGGGGGATACCGACACACTAAGCTGACCCACCCCGCGCCGCCAAGCTTGCGATGCATGAAGGCGGAGCAGAATCATCCATAATAACACGCATCTAAGGACGTGAAGGCTATTCCTTCAGATATTGCGGTGACATTGACCAACTTGGCCAAGGGTGAAAAGGTCTCCATTCATCTAGAGGGATCGAGCCATAGACGCATTCAGAGCACTCAGAGAGTAAGGAGAGTTGAATCCTCTACCTTCAATGATACTAACTGACAGAATCCTTTCCAAGGAATATTGTCACGTCGCTTGAAATGCCATCACTTCTTTTGACACCTTCGGATGATGGGATCTCTCAGTCTTCCTAGTTCCGCGCTCTTTGGTTGTGCCCTGATTCTCCTCCACCTACGTGTCGTGTGCTCGGGCTTGCTACCAGAAGTGGGCCTCGGTGTGTGCAGGACCTCCGTTTCGAGGTTAATTCGGACAAACGGTGCCATGTCCAAGTTTGGGAAAATAGACGTCGTTCCCCCCCCCCTCAAACCGACGATCAAGCTGATTAGATTGCGGTAACAGCGTACATAAATGTCGCGTGTAGGACTGTCCGAAACAACGGGTGTTCTTTTATTACAGGTCATGATCATGGCGGCCTCGAGCGAGCCGTATTGCCACACGAGACCCTCTGGGCAACTGAGGTTTAAGCGCCGAAGCACATGGGCTCCGACCAACCAACCACACACTCAGTCCGAAAAGGATACCGCCCCCAAATCTTGTACATACGTACACTCCATGTCGGGTGTCATACAAAACAATGGCCTAGACACCAAACCTGCAGAATCCATCAATGGCCAGCTACAGGAGACGTATCCAATCACTTCCACGGCGTACCGCCACCCGCCACGACAGCATCGCTCACCTGGTATTTCCGCACCTCCGTTGCAATCCAGTTTGAATCTACGTGAGTTGACAACCTGTTGTTCGCTGCAAAGACATATTTCGTGTTTTTGACTGGGGCCCTCTCTACAGAACAGGCACGATGGCCGGGACCCATCAGCCCGCTGCAAACTCCCACCTCGGATGTTATTCCACATTCACCGTCTCCTGTGGATCTCGATATCGTCTATCATGCCTCGACATCGTTCACGCAATCGTCTGTGGGACCTTCATCTGGGCCATCGGCATACTTCTCTCCGCCCGTCTCCTGGCTTCCAGCACACATGCGCCGCGGGCAAAAATCCGCCCATGGCTCCCAAAGTCCATCAGTGCTGCAAGAATGGTTTAGCGCAGACAACTCGCCCGCTTACGAGATCTCACGCCTAACACCGGGCACTGAACTGGAGTCCGAACGCGATCGAGAGCAAGACCAAGATGAACTTTTTGACAACTCGCTCTTTGATGGCCGATCGAGGTTGAAAGCAACGCCCGCCACCTGGACCGATCAGGATGGCGCCGAGGTCAAATTTCCTTCGTTGATTGCTTGGCACCTCACCAAGACCTGCAACCCCCAAGATGCTGAAAATGCACTTTCAGATCTCCTCCACGCCACCGCGAAGGAGGAACTCGACCAAAGTTGGATTCAATCTCTCAGATCCTCAGAAAGCTTGCTCTTCGGTTTATTCAAGTTGGCTGACATGGTTACGCCAGTCGAATCGCTCTTGAATCCGAAATCCCCGTGCGCGAAAGTAATCGACTTGCTGCTCAAAGAGTACAATGTTGACGACATCCTCACTCAGGTCCACCGTTCTGACATGGGTGGAGCCACCGCTCTTAGGTATCTCATCTGCAAAGCACGCTCCGTTGGCAGCCCTGCAGGGGAATCCTACGACACAAAACCCAAGAATCTCTGGGTTCCAGAAATTGCGGTGCAGCATGCCCGTCGAATTGCTGATTGGTCGGGCGTTGATTCCCTCAGCATGATTCCGGCGATCCGGCTGGTGGAATCGGCTCTCGCCAGCGTGCATACCCTCGATCGGTTGCAACAACCAGTCTATCGGACTTTCCTCGAGGCCGTTATCCAACTGATTAAGCATAAAGAGCTCGTTCGACCGGGAAAACGACCGGAGGCCGAACCAGCAAGGCGAATTGCGGCCTTACACCTCGTTTCTTCTACGTTGAGGAAGTACAAATCAATTCTAGACCGTCTTGAAGACGAGACAGACACACCTACTACGCCGGATCAGGAGTGGATACTGCAAGATCTTGGCATTTCAGATATTGTGCCATATCTCAGACACGAAGATAGCCACCCTTTAGTCCGGTGCATGGCCCTGCGAGTTCTTCGTGACTTTGCAAATGCTGATGCGGACCAAGTCCCTCGTTGGGAGCAATTGGAGGATATCCTCACCATTTGTGTCGATGTGCTTCTATGGCAGACAAAATGGCAGCATGGTCACGAGGACACCTCTGTGAGTCGAATCATAGTTAAGAGTCGTCGCAGTTATGTAGCTCACTATTGGACCTCGCCCTTAGAAATCTATCGACATTGCAAAATTCTGCCCCCACGATGATGCCTATCGTGTTATAATCTTGTCACCAGCCGAACTCGTCATACCCATTCTATCCAGGAGTCTGAAAGCAGTTGACAATATTGCTCTGCTCGAACCTCTTATGTCCCTGATCGTCGACCACTCCAGATTAAAAGACAAATATTGGCCGTTTATGCTCAGCATGCTCTTCCACAGCGGCTGCCTATCAGTGTTTCACGGGATTTTGCTGAGGCAACTCCCCGAAGAAACGGACTTGGCATATCGGACGACATGCCGAGCAAAGGCAGAAGCTTGTATTGGACTAACTCGATGTTTCGAGCAGATGAGAGCCAAGGATGTCAAGCTTGTTCCCTCGAATATCGCCTCGACTTTGACCAAATTGGCCAATAACGAGAAGCTTCCTAGTACCCTCAGGGGCCGAGCCAGTGACGCGTTCGGAACACTCAGAGAGTAAGGAGACCCAGATATTCTGCTTTCGGTGATATTGACTAACACACTTCTTCCGAAGAAACGTCGTCACATCACACGAAATACGGTCACAGGTTTTGACACATTTGGACTATTCGGCCGCTCAATCTTCCAACTCCAACTCTGCGTCATCTATGAAACATCAGAGCAAGCATGTAAGTGTTAGCATCACCGAGCCAGGCATGTCACTAAAGGTTTATGTATGCAAGACTGGTCCCCTGGCCCATATGACCAGAGAGTCTCGGTCAGCAAAACAGCCGATGCCAGAGGCCGTACCAATTCAGGAAGAACCGGAACCAGGGGGTCTCGATCGACCTCGCCCCGATCCTCGAGCAGAGGTCATCCATAAAGGCATTTTGAAGAAGCGAGGAGCTGAATTCCAGGAGCCGGAATACGTGGCAACATCTTACCCTCAGGTGAAATTCCTTCAACATAATGGTGTACAGGGTAATCCGCGGACGCCTCTATACGCTGATTATCGCACCCCTGGAGCCTCATCTGACTCCTTCCCCGTCACGATGGGTCCCTATCTTGACTCCCCGCCGAGTACCGCAAAGCCATGGGCAAAGGCTCCGCACGACTCGCAACCTCCAACATTCCAATCTGGCACCGCTGCTGCTGCGACTCCGCGGTCTATGATCTCGGCGTTCGACAAGGACTCCTCGAAGACACCCCCCATCATCTTCGAGCCAATATCATCCGATAGGTTCAGCCTTTACATTCCTGGTTCGCCGAGTCCAAGATACCGTTCGCCTGACGAGGCGAGCCCAGCCAGCCCGTATCCCAAGCCCCTAGGAGATAGAGAACTCGCCGATACCAAAGGGCCAACGTTTATTCACTCCGGGCACGTTTCGAGCAGTGAAAGCATTATAAATACACCCAGAGACAGCTGGCAGTCTGCCGCGGACGATGATGAGCCGGCCCTTTCGCTACCCCTCCCCCTCCTTCGGTATCACCTTGACCCAAGCCGAAATCACCGATGATCAATGCATAGAGAGATACAGATATTGCTCCAGTTGCCTTTCCTAGTGGGCCAGCCCAAGCTGCTAGCAGGAGAAGGGGCAATGGCAAAAGCGCTGAACCCATAAAGAAGGGCGTTATTGAACCATCGTTCCATCCCATTTTTATATTTGTGTTAAGATTTTCATAGTCGCGTTCCTATAATGCTAATCTTTCGTTCTGTCGTGTTTCTCCTGTGATACAATTTACGAGTCGAAATAACTCACGTTGAATTATCCCGCGCACTGTGCCCGTGCACGAATATTAATGTCACAGGTTAAATGGCTTAGACGTTAATCCTCGGGCAGAACTAGTATTGTACCGAGCGCGTTAACAAGTCCTAGAAGGTGCCAATACACATAATTCATACACGTCTATCAAAATCCCGAGTAAAATGGTACCGTTCTTGGATTATGGACCGGCGGCCATCGCTACAACTGCCATTGTGGGGGTTTGTTCCAAACCTCGATCACGCGGCGCAATAGTTCCCCACCAAGAGCGAGGAGCTCACCTCCCGCGAGGGCCCTTTAGGGTGTGATTAGTACGAGACGGATCTGAAAGCGCCACATTGGTTATCTAAACTTCTAAAACCAGAAGCAAGCTCCGATGATCTGCTAACGTCAATGATATGTCAGCTGAAAGGTTGCTCACTCAAACAATATTGAAGCGGAGGTGACGCTTGGGTCTTTGATTACAAACGATTAGCCACATATCGGTTCCTATTGTATATTCACAGAGAGTCCTCCAACGTTGTTATTTCAGCGTTCTTTAAACTCTTCGAATGTAAAGGGACGAAAAATACGGGTCCTTCCTCCACTTTCAACCTGTAACGCCTCCATCAACTGGCTGTTTACGAATAAATCAATCACCAACTTACTCACGGCATGAGGGGATGCAGGCCATTAGTGCGAGTATCATGTGGAATTGCGTAGGTATAGAGTAATTATTGGTATCCAACACACGGTGATAGCATAATTGAAGGAATTGATGCTCGAGTTGATAGAAAAGAAAGATAATTCCTCTATATCAGGTTGCGAAACTAGATGCTGAAGTGAAGGAGCGGCAGGGAGAGAACAACATGGTTGAAGGGTTCCGAGCGGCTAGACGCCCAATCTGAGGAGTCATCCAAAATAATCAGTGCCATTCCCTTCGCCGGATGGAACAAAGTCCAGACTAACCTCCTCTTGCTATTCTCGTAGACCACATATGATATTGACACAGCTGGGACGACCTATCGACGAAGATGTTCGTAACTAAGGGAGCACTTTCCTTATGAGCTCTTCGTACCTTCGCCAGCGTCGGTACAAGTCCCCGGTAAAAGCCTTTCCACCCATCCTTGACATAGGTTTGATATGCCGCATCCCGGAACCCGGTGTATTGTTGCGGGTGTCCGGGAGACCCGGCTGCTTGTAGCCGTGTTCGGACGAGATTCAGTGGGTAAACGGATGTGGCGCCCACGGTTCCACTTATGCTGCCGAAAGCAAGCAACGCGAGGACGCCCGGTTCTTCAATACCCGTCGAACGACTGTAGAGGATCTTCCTGCAGGCATGGTTTCAGCGGAATTAGTCGGCTATAGTTAGCGTGCTTAGCTCAAAAAAATCCACTAACAGGGTCTCAAAGGTACTCATATCAATAGCTGCGTATCGCCGTTAGTAAAAGAAGCCAGTGCACACAGGAGGGATTATGGTGTGACAAACCTGAATATGGGAAGACTCCGATGAGACCAATCTAGTTAAGGATTAGCAAGCCATTCGGTCCCACCCTATTCCCAATAGAACATACCGTAAGACCACGATAGTAAGCGGGAACACCCCCTAGATTCCATGTCCGTTTCATGGTTGAAGACAGGG
>WSTY01001282.1:0-11233 GCA_019633465.1 Tulasnella sp. 417
CCGTTGCGAATAGTGCAGGCGACCCATCTCCAATAGAAGCCTAGGCGGTGTCCACTTGGCATCTGAAGATGTTGATGTTTCAGGTTCTGGCGGAACCGACGACTGACAGAGTGGTGCGTTATAAACAACGCATTATAGAATGAGTGCAGAACTCACCATTAATATCACTGTATGAAAGCATCGTTTGAAGTGTGGCCTGTTTTCTGGCTCGCGCATCCAACACAGTTTCATCAAATTGCAAAGCGAAATTACTTGGACCATCTGCGCCTCGTCGTGGATCAGAGGAACTTTCACCTCAACCACACTCAACGCGATGGTAGAAGAGAGCGCAAGAGCATCAAAAGGAAGCCTATCTGTCATCATCTAATTGCGATTTCGTCAACGGAACGAATGATCATCCTTGGCAGCTTGCGGGTATCGACGGGGACGTACCTCCCAGCAGACCCAACCTGCCGACCAGATATCGCTCGCGAGACTGGGTGGTTCATTATTAATGAGGACTTCGGGTGCTACCCAGCGGAGTGACCAAGCAGGACCCGTCAACGTCAACTGATTGTCAGAGATGGTGATCGTGACTTCCGGGTGGCTGCTAGTTTCCTCCGTGGTCGGAGCTTGGTCCGTCTCCAAAACCGTATTATCGGCCTCCTTCCGCTCTACCTTCCTGGTCATAAAACGCGCAGATCCAAAATCGGTGATGATTGCCTTGTAAGATGAGCTGACGAGAATGTTGAGCTTAAACGTCCCCCGCAGTCAGATAGCCATTTCCGAACTCGGTAAGCGCCAACGTTGACGAGCTCACCGCCTTGAGGTCTCCGTGACAGATAGGTGGTTCCCGGGTGTGAAGATGCTCGAGGCCTCGGAACAAATCTTTGATCTGAAACATAAATGTTGTTGGCTTGGCATGTCTCGTCCCCGTGACCGAGTACCATTTACCAGCGAAATTCGCTCCGGAATCTCCCACTTTCCGGACGCTAAAAAGTCGCGAACGTTCCCGTTCGGCTCCCAAGACAGAACTATCCAAGCCTTCTGGTGCTTGAAGTCTTCCACGAACCCGATGAACTGAACGATATGCGGGTGCGACAACCTGGCAAGCAACTCTACTTCATGAACAAAGTCCTGAAGAACGATCTGTGAGTACTGCACACCATAGGGTCACCGGTCCCGAGAACCTTACCTTGCAAAAGTTTTTTTCTTTCTCAGTGTCATCGCTCCATAGAAGCTTCTTCACAGCCACTGGTTGCGGTTCCTCGCTCTTCGGGTTGAAGCTTGCTTGAACCACTTCGCCTTTCCCACCTTTTCCACAGGGCTGCTCGTCACCTCTAATTTGTGCGGGGAGGATTCGGTACTTTGACAGACGTTCAAGTCTTTCTGCCTGTTCAACTTTCAGTCACCTCGATGCATCGAAAGAGGAACCATGCCGGGCTGACCAGTTTGGGCATCCATGCAGCCGGTTCTGAAGCGACTCCGCTAGTCGGTATTTCAACTGCGGTAGTGGGTGCAGATAGGATTTGGGGGTAACTTTGATTCTGATCCTGATCCAAGTCCATTTGAATTGGGTGGGGCGCGGAGTCGGGAGAGGGTTCAAGGGATTTCATGATATTCATGATTGTGATCCGAGCGCGCAACTGAAGACGGAGCGAGAGGAGAGTGATGCACGAGTGAGAAGATTTGAGAGGTAAGTATTCGAGTAAGAGGGGTTGGATGAGAAATTACTTGAAGGGAGTGTTGGAAAAATCTCTAGAGAGGAGACGGGGGCGAAAGGATGGGGGATCGGTAAAGGACTCGTTATTGCTTATTCTTACATCGTATGCTACTACTAGTGTACTTATAGTATGTAGATACAAAGGGAAATACAGAATAATGGCGTAGATAGTGGCAATAAGCTAGATACAAACGTACTACGGGTGGCTAGCAACTGTAAACATGGTAATACTATAGTA
This sequence comes from Tulasnella sp. 417, assembly GCA_019633465.1. Classification (NCBI taxonomy): domain Eukaryota; kingdom Fungi; phylum Basidiomycota; class Agaricomycetes; order Cantharellales; family Tulasnellaceae; genus Tulasnella; species Tulasnella sp. 417. The sequence goes on from WSTY01001282.1 coordinate 1,941, forward strand.
ACTGAAATCGTATCCGCCAACAGGGAGCGCGGGTGCTTTGGGGTGTGTTGTGGCGCAAGAGCTCTCGATCTCCTTAAGCGTCCACACCGCATACACATATACACATGGCTCGATCGACGGACTGGCGCTCCACTATTAGCCTCGCTTCGTCAACCCCATTTCTCTTCCTCCACAGCCTCGACGAGCCAACATATTGAGGGAGCAATTGGAGTGCGCATGCCACAAACCGAACAAGAAAGAGACAGGAAGCAAATGCGCCCCGCGGCATTTTATTCCCGCATAGTTGTTTTATGGTTCGATCGGACTGTGAGAATAGAAATTTTGGAATATATCTCAGGTTATTGGCTATAGCGATCTGTGGACACATCAGCGCTCGAAAACGGTGTAAGTATGCTGCCAACGGCTTTGTGTTAGTTGCACCTACTAGATCGTTGTGAACAGGACAATTTAGAATCCTGTCAATGGACAGTCACCTCAACGATCCTGTATTCTTGTGGCACAGCCAATTCAAACACGCTCCAATACATTTGTCCTATCTAGACTAACATCGCTCTCATGTCCAGTTCCCTTGGTGTTCGCCCCTACACGTATGCTTGCGGTCGGTACCGTCGATTGTGAGGGTTGGGATAGTTGCCTCATGGGGGCTTCTTCACCCTCTAAACCCCTCCTCTGCGAGTCTCATTCACTCTTCGGGTCAAAGAGCCGCGTTAAGCATGCTAGATTATGGAGGGAAGGGTCGGGCGGGGACAAACACGCCATCACGTGCGCTGTGCCCAAACTTCCAACCGTCACCCATTATTCCTATATGCTCATCCTCGAGACACCGAATCAAACCTGGGACGCGTGAGACACTTCAACCGCAGCGCCTCCGAATTCTTCATCGCTGCCCTATGACCGCAATTTTTTTTCACTCCAACGGTTCGCAGCTTATGACTTAGGTGTACCAAAACCGCGCTACTCGTCACGAAAACGCATCGCAGGTCTGAGGAGGTCTGAGGAGGTATATACCAATGAGACCTTCAGACTCGTCAGACCACTTCTGCAGTCTCCAAGCGGTTGAGACTCACCCAAACTGTCCCAGACTTCCTGTGACCTCAGGGTATCTTGGTGATCTCCCAGGACACGCCAGACATCGGGCGGATTTTCGTCACATTCCCTGGTTACCAGATGGCCCTACTTCATTTCGGACCCCGGCTCTCTTTTTTTTTCTTTTTTTCTTTTTTTTCTCCCCTTCGTTTCTCTTTTCCCCCTTCATCATTTGCACGGTGTGGATCTCATACATCGTAGATTTCATTGTCTAACTATATCTACTACATACATCAAGCATACAAGATAGGCACCGAGCATGGGGCGAAGGATCCGCGATGTCCTTACATCGTTCAGAGTGCCTTAGTGCCGTTTTCTGTTGGGAGTGGAGACTATTAGCTTTCCCCGAATCGAACCAAGCCAAAAGCCTAACACGACTCACCAGTCATGTAGTAACCATCGACAAGAGAGCCGATATACATGAGTTTGACGGACGCAAGTTGAGGTGACGGCAGACAGACAGGGAGCAAGAGAGAGAAGTGGGAGAGTGAGGGGCCCGCGATATGGACTCTTGCTGCAAGTGTCGTATTTTATAGCCTCTGGGGATTTCCCAGGATTCCCATCAAACATTGTTTTGGCTCGTGTACAGGAATTGTGGGGGCATGTTGGTTCCCGGAGCATCAAAAGGGTCGTGAAGGTCCTGGAAGGTTTCGGAGGTTCTGGCTGGTTATAGACAAGTCCAAAGGTCCTTCCTGGTTGGTAAACTCAGCAGAGCTCGTCATGAGTCTTAAACTGTTTCAGCAGTTTAAGCAATCTGAAAAGTCTCAGACATAAGCAGACGTCCGAGCAAAACGCGTTTTCGTGACGTAGCCGGCTAAGTCCCTACAACGCAGGGTTCCCAATGGACCCTCTTCCCTTTCCTCATTGGTTCCTCGGTAGATAAGGGTACGAGCTTCAAGCAAATATTACAATCGATTAAGACTTTTGAAGCTCGTTTACCGTATGTTGTGTTGCCTGATACAGGAGTGGCGCTGACGGCGGAACACCGCCCAGCGCCAAGAGCCTGAGACAATGCTCACAGCAAGGCACCCCAACGTCAATTTCCCTGTCACGACCCTTAATTTTTTATTAGAGTATGGGGATGCACAAGACTATGAACTAAGATAAAGCAATAGATGCCGGAGCTTCGGGTTTTGGCACCGTATGCCTGCGTTGGTACTGTCTGTAGTGGTAAGATTAGATTTTCCGTGAAAAATAACGTCATACAGGATATTTCCCTAGAGTCTAGTTATCTGATGATGAGCACCGGAACTAAAGCAAGAACAGTATCTCGATGGCACGCACGAAAGGGCAAACCTAAAGAGTCAAGACATTGGACCTCGCCTGGGCCCATAGTTGCAATTGTACTGATCAGAGAAGCCCGAATCCATGCTTGTCATACATAGGTATGACAATCCCGCCAGACACGTCACTTCCACTCCCCATGACGACCACTGCGAGTGTCAAGACACCCCAATTCAGAAAAAGATTTTCAAACCTCGAACGTAGAAACCTTTGCTCCTCCTAACTACCTCGATTAAAGGTGCGGAAACCTAGGCATGGCCGATGCGAGCGAGGATCTCTGTCGCTCTGGAATAGGCTTTTTTAGCCTCAGTGTCCTTTGATTGAGCTTGATATGCGTCTCCTAGCTCTCTCAAAGCGTGCGCTATCCCACTATCATTGCCGATGAGAGTGAAGATCTCTACCGCGTGTGTGTAGGTTTCTTCAGCCTCGGTGTACTTGGATTGTGCTCGGTAGGTCTTTCCAAGGTCTCTCAGAGCCGACGCTTGACCATCGTCATCGATGCCGGTGCGAGCGTAGAGCTCTACCGCACGCACGAAGGTTTCTTCAGCCTCCGCATACCTGGATTGTGCTCGGTAGATATTTCCCAGTCCTTGCAAAGCGGACCCTTCCGCACCATGATGGCCGACGCGAGCGAAGATCTCTACCACCTGCGCGTACGTCTTTTCCGCCTCGGTGTACTTTGATTGTGCTCCATAGGTCTCTGCGAGTCCACTGAGGGCAAACACTCGACTGACGTCATCGCCGATGCGAGCGAGGATCTCTACCGCCCGTGAGTAGGCTTCTTTAGCCTTAGTGTACGCGTATTGAGCTCGGTATATACCTCCTAGCTTTATGCAAGCGTCCGCTGCCCCACTATCATCATCGACGCGAGCGCAGATTTCTTCCGCCCGCGAGTAGTTTTCTACAGCTTCCGTGTACTTGGATTGAGTTTGGTAGGTATCTCCTAGCTCTATCAGAGCGTCCGCTGCCCCGCTATCATCGCCGATGCGAGCGCGGATCTCTACCGCCCGCGAGTAAGTTTCTTCAGCCTCGGTGTACTTGGACTGTGCTCTGTAGGCCTCTCCAAGGTCTCTCAGAACCGACGCTTGACCAGATTCATAGATGCCGGTGAGAGCGTAGAGCTCTACCGCCCGCGCGTAGGTTTCTTCAGCTTCCGGGTACTTGGACTGTGATCGGTAGATTTCTCCCAGCCCTTGCAAAGTGGCCGCTTCCGCACCAGGAAAGCTGACGCGCGCAAAGATCTCTAGCACCTGCGCGTACGTCTTTTCGGCCTCGGTGTACTTTGATTGTGCTCCGTAGGTCCCTGCGAGTCCTCTGAGGGCATCGGCTCGACCGACGTCATCGCCAATGCGAGCGTACATCTCTAGCGCCTGCGAGCAGGCTTCTTCAGCATTGGTGTACTTGGATTGAGCTCGGTATCCACCTCCTAGCTTTACCAAAGCGTGCGCTGCCCCACTATCATCGCCAATGCGAGCGCGGATCTCTTGCGCCCGCGAGAAGGCTTCCTCAGCCTTGGTGTACTTAGATTGAGTTTGGTAGGTATCTCCTAGCTCTATCAAAGCATCCGCTGCCCCGCTATCATCGCCGATGCGAGCGCGTATCTCTACCGCCCGCGAGTAGGCTTCTTCAGCTTCGGTGTACTTGGTTCGAGCATGCCGGTAAGTATCTCCTAGCTCTATCAAAGCGTCTGCTGCCCCACTATCATCGCCAATGCGCGCCCGGGTCTCTACCATCCGCGTGTATGTTTCTTCAGCCTTGGTGTAATTGGATTGAGCTTGGTAGCTAAATACCAGAGCCCTCAAAGTATCCGAAATGCCATCGTCGTCGCCAATGCGAGAGAAGATCTCTAGGGCGCGCGTATAGGTTACTTCAGCCTCGGTATACTTGGATTGTGCTTCGTAGGTATCTCCAAGGTCTCTCAGAGCCGACGCTTCACCATGGTCATGGAGGCCGGTGCGAGCGTAGAGCTCTACCGCCCGCGCGTAGGTTTCTTCGGCTTCCGTGTACTTGGATTGTGCTTGGTAGATATCTCCCAGTCCTCGCAAAACGAACGCTTCCTTACCCTGATACGGATGGCCGACGCGAGCGAAGATCTCGAGCGCCAGTGCATACGCATTCTCGGCCTTGGTGTACTTTGATTGTGCTCCGTAGTTCTCTGCGAGTCCTCTGAGGGCATCCGCTCGACCGACGTCATCGCCAATGTGAGCGTAGATCTCTCGAGCCCGGGAGTAGGCTTCTTTCGCCTCGGTGTACTTGAATTGTTTTTGGTAGATATCTCCCCGTATTGCCCAATTGCGTGCTCCGTCTTTGTCACTGCCGATGCGATCGTAGATCTCTTGTCGCTGCTCGAAGCATCCTTCAGCCTCGGTGTACCTAGAATGTGCTCGGTATACATACCCCAGTTCACCCAGGGTGACCGCTGCACCTGAGTCATCGCCAATGCGAGCGTAGATGTCTAGTGCCTGGGTGCGGAATTCTCTGGCCTCGCTGTACTTGCGTCGAGCAACGGAGACTTTTCCAAGAAGACAAAGCGCCTCCGCAACTTCCTCATCGCCCGCGGACTTGGTGCTAAGAAGCTGCTTCAGAACGGACGCAGCTTTTCCATAACTATCTTGTGAGTAGTGCAGGTGACCCATCTCCAACAGAAGCTTAGGCGGTGCCCACTTGGCATCTGAAGATGTTGATGTTTCAGGTTCTGGCCGGACCGACGACTGAGAGAAGTGGTGCGTTATCAACTACAAATAGTAGAATGAGTGCCGAACTCACCATTAATGACACTGTATTAACGCAAAGTTCAACCTGTGGCCTATTTCCGGGCTCGCCCATCCAACACCGTTTCATCAAATTGCAAAGTGAAATCACCTCGGCCATCTGCGCCTCGTGGTGGATCAGCGGAACTTTCACCTGAACCACATTGCATACAATGGTGGGAAAGAGCGTAATAGAGTCGAAAGGAATCCTATCCGTCATCATCTAATAGCAATTTAGTCAACGGAACGAATGATTATTCTTGGCAGCCTGCGGGTATCGACGGGGCGTACCTCCCAACAGACCCAACCAGCCGACCAGATATCGCTCGCGAGAATCGGCGGTTCACTATTAATCAGAACTTCGGGCGCTACCCAGCGGAGTGTCCAAGCAGGTCCCGTCAACGTCAACTGATTGTCAGAAATAGTGATCGTGACTTCAGGGTGGCTGCTAGTTGCCTCCGTGGTTGAAACTGGGTTCGCCTCCAAAATCGTATCAGGAGCCTGTTTCCGCTCTGCTTTCCTGGTCATCAAACGCGCAGATCCAAAGTCAGTGATGATTGCCCGGTAGGATGAGCTAACGAGAATGTTGAGCTTAAACGTCCCCACAGTCAGATTCCGGTTCCTGGAACAGTGAGTGTTAACATTGACTGGCTCACCGCCTTGAGGTCTCCATGACAAATAGGTGGTTCCCGGGTGTGAAGATACTCGAGGCCTTTAAACATATCTTGGATCTGAAATATAAAAGGTAACGTTGTTGGCTTGGCGCGTCTCATCTCTATGACTGAGTACTATTTACTAGCGAAATTCGCTCCGGAATCTCCCACTTTCCGGACGCCAGAAATTCCCGGACGTTCCCGTTCGGCTCCCAAGGTAGAACTATCCAAGCCTTCTGGTGCTGGATGTCTTCGACGAACCCGATCAATTGAATGATATTCTCGTGCGAAAGTTTGGCAAGCAACTCTACTTCATGAACGAATTCCTGAAGAGCGATCCATGAGTGCTGCACACCAGAGGGTCACAGGTCCCGTTACCTTGCAGAAGTTTTTGTCTTTCTCCGCGTCCTGGCTCCATAGAAGCTTCTTTACAGCCACTTGTTTGCGCCGTTTCCCTTTCTTCCGTCCGAAGATTGTTCGAACCACTTCACCTTTCCCGCCTCTTCCACAGGGCCGCTGGACACGTCCGATCTGTGCAGGGGAGATTCGGTATTTTGATATACGTTTAAGTCTTTCTACCTGTTCTACTTTCAGTCACCTCGTCGTACCGACAGAGGAACCACGTTGGGCTAACCAGTCCGAGCATCCATGTAGCCGGTTCTGAAGCTACTCCCGGGCCGCTAGTCGGTGTTTGAACCGCAGTAATGAGTGCAGATGTGATTTGGCGGTACGTTCGATCCTGATCCTGATCCAAGTCCATTTGAATTGGGTGGTGCGCGGAGTCGGGAGAGGGTTCAAGGGATTTCATGAGATTCATGATTGTGATCCAAGCGCACAACCGAAGACGGAGCGAGAGAAGAGCGATGCACGAGTGAGAAGCCTTGAGGTAAGTATTCGCGTAAGAGGGGTTGGATGAGAAATTATTTGAAGGGAGCCCGGGTGCTTTAGGATATGGTGTGGTGCAAGATCTCGTCAAGCTTCCGCACCGCATACGTAGACACATGGCCTCGATCGATGGACTGGCGCTCCACTACTAGCCTCGCTTCATCCTTCTCGTCAACCCCGTTTCTCTTTCTCCACAGCCTCAACAAACCAACACATCGAGGGAGCGATTGGGGCATGCCACAAACCGATCAAGAAAGAGACAGGGAGCAAACGCGCCCTGCGGCATTTTATTCCCGCATACTTTGTGTTGTGGTTCAATTGAACTGTGGGAATAGAAGTTTTGGAATATATCTCAGAGCAGAAGTTATTAGCTATAGCGATCTGTGAACACATCAGCGCTCGAAAGTGGTGTAAGTATGCTGCCAATTATACGACTTTGTGCTACCTGCATCTAGATTGTTGTAAACAACGGGACTATTCAAAATCCTCTCAATGGACAGTCACCTCGACGATCCTGTATTATGGTGGCGCAACAAATTCAAACACGCTCCAATACATTTTTCCCATCTAGACGACATCGCTCTCAAGTCAATTTCCCTTGGTGTTGGCCCCCACACGTACGCTTGGGGTCGGGACTGTCGATTTGTGAGGGTTGGGATATTTGCCTCATAGAGGCTTCTCCCTCTAAACCTCTCCTCAGCTGTGAGCTCCAGGTAGCGTCCTTCACGCTTCGGCTCAGAGAGTCGCGTTGAGCATCTCAGATTATCGAGGGAACGGTGGCAGGGAAGGGAGACAAACACGCCGTCACGTGCGCTGTCCATTCTTCTGGTCGTCGCCCCTTATTCCTAAATGCTCATCCTCTAGACACCGGATCAAACCTGAAACGCGTGAAACACCCCAATCAAAGCGCCTCCGAATCCTCCATCGCTGCCCAGGCTCAACTAGACGAAATACCCCACCCATACGCTCATGAACCATCGTCAGCAACTCGGCGCACTAGCTCACGCTCCCAAACACTCAGGCACCAAACTTCACTACCATGGGAGCCTCCGATCGCAGGAGCCGAAACCCAAGAACACGGCTGTAAGAACCGGACTCTGCCGAGCGGGACGACAGAGGCAGGGTCCTCTGGGGACGACGCGCGAGATCGAGAGGCAAGAGGGGGAATCCGATAATACGTGTGTTGATTCGATGAAGAATCAACACGGACTAAGAGTACAGGCAATATATATAGGGAAAGAGAACAATAGAATAGGAAATCGTAACTAAAAATAGGAATCATAAACAAAGTCCGGACCGGAATCAAGTCTCGATCCGAATCCGGGCGGAGACCAGGGGGTCGGCGACCTCGGGCAGGAATCGGGACGGCGCCAGGCGGGTCGGTTCCTGACAACGGCGCGCAATCGTCAGAGTCTTCACTGCCAGTAAACAAAGTAGAACGGTGTCCTTGACCTAGGCCCTCAATACTTGCCGTGTCAAACGTGGTTGAGCTCAATAATTCGGGGTTGTGGAATACTTTCCGAGCTTTGCCACCATGCAAACAGATCTGAAATGTTGACGAACGAGCTTTTCTTTGCGCTTTTGGTTTTCCGATTGGCTTATGTATATTGATTGAAATATACAGGAGCGGAGAAGGCCTCCGGTCTCTACATGCCCCACTAGCACTTTGTGTATTCCTCATTCTGAATCGAGAAGCCATGTTTCATGTCCTGTATTACCAGCCCGACAGAGAGCTTAGTACTTTTAGTATGTGAATCTTCTCCTCCGTACTTCTACTGGTCGCTGAATCAGGTATCGTCTCTAGGAGGGCGACAAGTCTCGAAGGGAATCTCAGATTTTACTTTTCCGATTGCCGCCTCTCGTTCTTGTGAACCTTTCTTGTTCATCCTTTCCTCGTGGCAGCTTTGTGTAGTGAGTTGATGTATACCTGAACCTTTTTCTCGAGAAAGAAAATTTCCCATCCTTCGTAGTTCGGTATCGTCACCATCGTAAGCGACGGTGTTTCGAGTCGGTGCAGCAACGGCTCAGCACATGAATTCGCTAGAACACCCCAGAGCAACGAACTCTCGTCCCTTCATCACACGCCTCGCAAGCACTTTGCTCTACTTCTTGACCGAAATAAGGAAGACAAGAAGATCGTATTGGGCTCACGGCATAGCAGAGAGGCCTTCACATTGGTTGGATCTGTCCGCCAAAGCATTTACCACGTCCACGCCGCCCTCAAACCGAACACCGTTTGATAAGAGGCTTCTTTTGTATGGAGTTCCCCATTCGACGTGTTCCGTAAATTTGTGGTTGTAGGGCAAACATTATATAAAATAAATTCATTGAATACTTCGCGGTCCATCTCATGTTGTTGTTTAGCTTTCCTTGTGCATCTTGGTTAGGACGCGTTTGGTGCATTACCACACGTCTCGCGCGCACTTGATTCATCTCTCAACCAGCACGGGAGAACAGGGGTTCCAAATGTACTGTATCAGGGTGACGGCGAGTGTTGTACCTATTAATCATCTCCTCCAAACCTCCACTTGTTGCTGAACCAGGTATCGTCTCTCGGTACACGACAAATTTCCAGAGGGACTACGGCTTTTAGTTTTTCGAGAGCTACCTCCCGCTCTCGCAAACTCTTCCTGTC
>WSTY01001283.1:0-11231 GCA_019633465.1 Tulasnella sp. 417
GTTCCATGCCAAGTCTCCGTTTCGTCGCCAACGTCGACCGGGGCAGCCGGCATCGCGAAAACGTCTTCTCCCAAATCGCCTTCTTCACCCCCCGCTCCTTCCGCACCATCTTCCTTTGATGCGGCAGTATCTCCTAACTCCTTCTCAAACGCATCGATGTCAAATGCAAGCTTCTTTGTCGACTTCTTCTTCTTCTTCTTGATGTCGGACTACGGGAGGAGCAACCATATTCGCTTTAATCGCGCGCAATTCGCTATGAAGACCCCAATGCATGTACTTACAAAGTCGTTTTGTTCGTCTTCCGGCGCTGCACCCTCTTCACCTGGCGTGGACACTCCAGCAGGCGACGCAGCGTCCCCTTCGCCCTGAAAGAAACCCACCAATGCATGAGTCCTGGATGCTCCCAGTAATCAGAAATCCGAGTTTCTCACAAAATCTAACGGAATTTCCTTCTTCTTTTTCTTCTTCTTCAGATCCCCAAAGCCAAAGTCATCCGGGGCAGCAGCTGCTTTCTCCTTCTTCTCTTCGCCAGCATCCGCTGCACCAGCCTCTTCGGAGCTCGGCTTCAGTATCGACGGTCCAGGGGTAGGTACGGGTGAGGGGTCTCTCGTCTCTTTCGGTGGCTCAGCGGGCTCCTCGTTGAATACGACCTGCTTCTTCTTCGGCTTCTTCTTCTTCAGTGAGGGATCGAACATTGGCTCGTCCGCGGCGGGTGTAAGGTCTACTTCAGCCATTGATGGATAAGTCTCAAGGCGATTGAAGTGGTTTTGGTGAGGAGAGGTGGAGGCAGGAAGGTGGTTGAGATGAGTGATGCTCTGTGACTCGCGATCGCCAGTCCAACTTAGAATTCACGTCCCTGGTGGTCAAAGCGCGCCGCTTACGTGAGCCGCCTCCACCGGGGTAAATGAGCTCTCACCGAGACCTATTAGCTTGGTTAGAAAATAGACGCATACATGGGACATGAAATAAGGGGACTAATGATGGTGCACACATATCCTTTGTTATGGCTGGGATGAGTGGCAGCGCTGGCAGAGTTGCTGGGCGGTTCTGGCCCTTCCTTCATTGCGCTGGCTCAGAGACAACGAAGCTTCTCCAGAGAACTGGCACTAGATGCTTTCACCTGTAGCACGTGAGATTCCGCAGCTTTTTCCCCTTGCCAAATGCTCGCATAAAGCATATCCATAGAAGTGCATACTACAAGTGCCACTATAAAGTGTCCAGTGAGAACCCAATACTAGCGGGAAATAGCCGAATCAAGCCTCCGCTGTCAGGGCTTAAAGCGACCAACGTGTGCGGTAACTGATTTATGATCAAAAGTCGCCAGGGCGGATCCAGAAGTTGGAGCTGTGCGCATAGTCGTTGCTATAATTGCTATATAGTCAGACAGAAGGTCAGTAGGGCAAGCCATGAGAGATGATGTAGTTGGGCAGAAGCTCACTTGTACTGAGTAAGAACGAGCTGATATTCTCTGAAAGCCAAGACGAGCTAAGCATCCCCTCGAGAGACGGTATCTAACTAGCGTCCAACGCACTCAATGATGCGGGGAAGAGAGGTGACCTTCAGCTGACCATGACCGTCGCTTGTCCACACAGTCTGTTGAGCCTTGTAATGCTCCTGAGTCTTCACGTTGCGGAACCAGGCTGTAAACCTTTTCGCCAGTAGATTTGAGAATCAGAGATAGAGCGGCTCAAGCACGGTTTTGAGAAAAGGAATGCAGGCTTACTTCTGAGGACTTCTCCTGTGGGAGGACCACTTATACTTGATGACAGTGGGATGACCACGGACGACGCGAAGCTCGAATATAGCGATGCCATCATTGCGGCGACCAATGTGTGGGGTCGGGGCCCTAGTGACAGTGGTGTGGGGACCACTGAAAGTGGTTTGATGAGGGTTTTCCGCCATTTCAGCTGAAGGGGGGGAGGGTAATATTAGAGAAGTGTAGAGTAGAGTTGGAGTAGTTGTCAGAAGAAAGCAGGAGAATGGGAGTTGAGTGAGGAGGTTGAGAGGTGAATTCAGGTCGAGATTTATAGTCCCCCAAGGTGCTCCCAGGCACTGTCTCTACCGGTGCAATTTGGGCCAATAATTGGGCCAGTGGCCATAGTTTACTTAATTGTGCATCTTTGTCAATGGCCAAGACATCCTGAATCGGTAAGGCCCGCTGCGTTGAGCGCCTGAGAGCTTAGCCGCCATGCCAGCTCCTAAGTCGAAGCACAGCTGGCGAAGGTACAAAGTACTCCTGTGATCCAGTAAATATCAATTCTTACAGTTCCTCATGGGTAGGCTCGCCTCGTCAACGCTCAGAATACCGTGGGGTTAAACGAATGTGGTACCCCTGGACATAACTTTTGTCCATTGTGACCATACATATTCCTGTCTGCTCAATCAAAGCCACTAAGATCAGAGAGAGTGGCATCTTGTAGACGTTTTGACTAATCCATCACCCTCTCGTAAGAAGACCGGGCTGTTTGTCTTGACCTGTGCGGCCTCTGCTTTCCGCTCCGAGGTTCCCGTCCTATCGAGTGCAAGCGCTCGGATTCGCAGTGCAGCTGAAATTTGGTTTAGAATACGCTTAGCCTTCATCCATTGTTTCGACCTTTCCTCTGGTTTCCTATTCATACTTGCTAGGCGGAAGTCCTAAGTTCTCTCCTGGGCCACCCAACCGATACGGTATCCCAATGCCATATAAGCCGCACCTTGTATCGTGCGCTGGGGTGCTGATGTCGGCAATCGGTCGCACCCTCGAGATCCTCTGCAAAGACGCTGAGCTGATAAAGCACGCGCACGGACCGCGCGGTGCGGTTAGCTGTCCGAAGTTCTGGGCTCGAATAGTAGTATTCAAACGCTCGATCATGGGCGGTTACGGGTACCCTCACCCCATAAAGCGAGGCACAAACCCGCATAGAAACTCTCATACGACATCGGCGGGCTTGACAGGCTCACGTGGCCACAGCTTGGCAGTACACAGGTCCTAGGAATCGAAGCCCGTAGTCGGTGGGTGTGAACCCAACGAGAAAGGGAAGTGGGGACCTATATCCTTACCGCCGAGCCTCCCAGGTCAGGTGTTGTGGCCCGAGGAAATCGGTTTGTTGTTCGTTGGAATTAGACAAACTAATGGACAAATTGTACAAGGTTCCAACGCGGTTTATCGCCTGGCCTACTTGGTTGTGTAGCGTGGCGGAAACACCCGTTCCCCAGGACGTCCCCCTCACCACATGCCATTCCTACCCTCCTAGGCCCCCCTAAACCTTAAGAGATACTCGCCAAACTTTCTAGAAGTCTACCGCGTTTTTGGAACTCCTAAACACTCGAGTGGTATAGACTATCCTCACCAGACATTAGCAATCTCTCAAAGTCGCATTAGATGACGTGATTCGGAGTTTATTCGGCGGTGAAAGTACGAGCGGCGGGAAGCCTTGTGGCTTCAAGAGGATCGGCCGGACAACAGGCAGGCACTTGCCTCCTACAACCACGCGATCGGCGCCGCTCAGAAGCGTGTGCCCGCCACGGGAAGGCGCATTGCCTAATGATCTAGAGACTTGTATAACCTGCTCCAGAAGTCACATTCTGCATATTATGCAAATAAATATTTCGGTCATACTATGATTTGAAGCGAATTAGAAGTACAATTAGACGTATAGCAACAGTTCAATAAAGTTCAGTCAACCGGGCACGAGCTCGATTAGGCCTCAACTGATGGCTGGTCTCAAAAAAAAAAACCCCACGGAGGCCACGTGCGCCAGTCTGACAACAACATGGCCCCCCAATGACGTCATTCTCACTTCTGAGCTGCCTTCCGTTCTAGGAGTCTGGATCGATAGTATCAATAATGTAAGAGATGCCACAAAATAGTAGGAAATAGGTGCCTACATCCAGATTTATATCAGGGTCTGCCTTCCCTGTCTTGACAGGGGGTGGAAGACCAGGTGTTAATCCTTGACCAGATTGTCCACGAGAAATATGCCCCCATAACTGGAGAACAGGAGGTATGTTATTCAGTATGTGTGTTGAGGGTTGAGGCCTTACTAATAAGACATACCTCCCACAGGACCTCCCTCATGGCAGGTCGCGTTGTGCGTTTGGCGTCCCAGCAAAGGCGGATTACATTCCAGAGTTCATCATCCGGTAGTAGGTCGGGGTGCTCCTCTGGCTTGGGCGTCTCATATCGAACAATGCGAAGGATAATCGTTCCCTCCCTTGGAAGGTCCCAGAACGGCGGCTTTCCGCTCATGACCTAGCTCAGACATTCAGCTTAACCCCTTCTTGGCCCCACCCACCCACACTCACTGATAAAATGAGCCCTCCAAAGGCGTAAATGTCGGTCTGAAGATCTGGCCTTTGCGTTGCCTCCAGATGAAGCTCGGGTGCCATGTACCTCAGAGTTCCCTTTAAGGTTCCACTCGTCGTAAGCCCGGTGAGTTCGCCTAGATCTTGCAAAATCCGACTTATGCCGAAATCGGACAATGCAGCTTCTCCCCGATCGCTGATAAGTACGTTCTCTGGCTTGATGTCAGCATGACAGATCGGAGGGGTGAGTGAGTGGAGGTGAGCTAGCCCCAACGCCGCCTGATAGATCTGATGAAAACACATGAATGCAATCGACCAAAGGGAGGAGAGAACCAACGTAAACTTACCAATCGGAGTTTATCAATGCGAGAGAGGTCAGGGTTACGCTCTAGAAAGTCGGCCAAATTGCCATGATGGCACCAGGGGCTGATGAGTCGTGGCTGAGGTAGCAAACGGTAGCCAAGGAAAGGATGAAGGTTCGGGTGAACCCCCTGAGTCCAAATAATCACTTCTCGTTCGATGCGCTGTGAAGAGACACTTGAGACAACTGGGCATCTAGAGGCTCGAATCTACCAACCGTAGTTATTTTCCTCTGCAGGGCTTGCGGATCGCTGTGCTTGTTTCGTGCGATGAGAACCTTGAATTCCTTGACCGCTACGTCGACCTCTTTGCCACAAGGACTTTTCCAGACGCCGCGGTACACGTTCGTGTGGCTAGTGGATATAACAGGGAGGTCTGGAACGGTTAAGCCTCCTGAGAGCTCCCTAGGTGCTCGTGACAGCACAAGGCGCCAGCGCCGGAGCCGTCGGACGAATGACTCGGTGTCCATCGCAGTGGGTTATTGGTGTGAGTTGGGTTCGAGTATCGTAAGCTCTTATTGGGATATCGACTGCTAGAGTGATGGAGCGTAATATGGGTACGGTCAGCGGAACCGACCAACAACCTCCGGCGCTCCCTTGGAGCTGGATCATGTCTCCGTCCTTCGTACCTTCTCCTTGCACGCGATTCAAGTGTAATTGCTTTCGAGGACGTTGACGGATGGAAGGAAGGAGAGTAGTATGGGTGGTGGATGAGTAGGACTGGAGCCCTCGCCGAACAGACGTGTTGCATGCACAACTGCAGAACAGCATGTCTGTTCCAGCCACATGGAGACAGCAGACGGGGATCCGGAAAGCATGGGCGCGCTCGCCCCATTAGGCAGGTAGGCCGGTACCTCATTTGAAAGTCGCCTTTCTGTTTGTTCGTGCTGTCTTCACCTTTCAACATGTCACTGTGTTGTCACAACCCAAATATCGCCTGGCCAAGTGTATTGAGCAGAGTTCACAAGAATTTCTATTCTGCGAAGCCCTCCTATTATGTTATCCTAATACTTGGGACGTCCTTTGACCAGGCGATCGCAGGGGCCCGGGTGAATAAGACGAAACACTTTCGAATGTGGAGCGACAAAAACGCGAGTGCGCCGAGTACCCCGGTTTCACCATGCATCGTCCTCAACGACGAGCCATCCCGCCCCTCCCTCCTCTCTCACTTCTCACTATCCCGCGCTCACCGCGTCCTCTCAGTTGCCTACTCACTCCAACGTCATACTCATCATCATCCCGATCCATATTATCCCTCCGCGTCCCAACACCTTCCCCATTCTCCCGCTTCCGCTTCGTCCCGTACAACCCACCCCCAGCCTCTCTATCCTTCTTCATTCAAGCATCGCGATTCTATTTGCTCCTGTCATTCGCTCCTTTGAGAGCATTACCTGTTTCTTTATCCACCACGAACTTGACCATCTTCTTGCTGGATCACGCCCTCGATTCGCTGGAACAGCTCCACGTCGTACTGCGTGAAGAGTTAACCGACCAAACGGCTCGGGCGGTTCGCCCTACTCGGTGGATGTAGTCCTTGGAGTAGGTTGAGATGTCTAAGTTGATGACCACGTCCACGGTGGGGACGTCCCAGCTGCACCTACGCCACCGTCAATACTGGTTGTGGCTACAAGCGATGTCTATCAGGATGGGAAGGTTGCTTACGAACGCAGGTACCTTTCAAACTGCAAAAAGGAGGGGACACACCTAACGATGACGCAAACACCCGCACTCTTGCAAGCATTCACCATATTTTCGGAGTTGGTCGACATGGGCACGCTTGCTCTAGACCTTGTAGCTGACGACTTGGTAGCCGGTTCACCACTGTGAGCCTTGGATGTGTTCAGTGGCCGGTCGCACGGCGCATCGTTGGTGGGAAACGCTCAACGTTGTGAACAATAGCAATGAGCCCAGCGACCATCAACGAATCTTGAACGCACCGGGTCTTTTATTTTTCGATCCATGAGCCCTCTCTGGCTACGGAGTCCCAGTCCCGTTGGAAGAGGTTGGCGGTCATTGTCGGGGGTAAGACGGGGAATCGGTTGACATATGTACATATGCATGCATGCATGATCAGGGTTCCCTTTACGGCCCCACTCATACCACGAAGGAAGGTTGAGTGTATCACTCTTCACTTTGCTAGTGAAACGCCTAAGAACGATCTTCACCTCTTCAGAAATAGAAACACCCGATATCACAAAAATATGTTTCACGCCAGGGAGGCAACTAGTCTGTGGGATTACTCCCCAAAAGATAAGAGATCGAAGACTCCTCTGTATAATCGAGTGCTCTCATAAACCATATACATCATGCAGGCTAATAGTGCTATCACAAACACGTCGCGGGTAATCCAAGAAAAGGAGCGATTCCGGCCTTCCCCGAGGTTCAAAGCGACCAACGTATGTGTTAAACAGGCCTCAATTAAAAGTCACTTGGGTAAACATGGAAAGTGCGGCTCTTTGCGTAAACTGTCCCGTAGAAGCTGGGAGCATTGCGATCGAGTCAGTTAATTGCCAGTGATAATATATGCAGAAGCTCACTTGTGTTTAGTAAGGACGAGTTGGTATTCTCTGTGTGTACACCAGGGAGTATTAGCATGGTCTTTTCAGATGCTACGAGACGAAGATCCAACATACCCAGCCCTATGGGGAAGGGGATCAAGTGGAGCGATTCCTTTCCCATCGCTCGTCCAAACAGTCTCAACAGCCATATAATAATCTCTACTAGCCACATTGACCAGCCAGACAGTGAACCTAGGGTGATATAGATACCATGACACGCTGCTTAACCTCCAAGTAGGGCGATAGAAACTTACTTGTTGGGGCTTCTCCCCATGGAGGTCCACTTGTAGGTGATATAAGAAGGACTCTCGCGATTGACATTAAGCTTTGTCACAGCAATACCATAGCCGCGTCGGCGATCGAGTTCGGGATTGCGGGAAGAAGCACCGGTATCGACAGTCATTGGAGCCATTAGTTAGGAAGGTCTCAGATTGGAAGACGAGGAAAAGAAGTATCTATGGAAGGTTGAGAAGATGTGGAGGGGTATTGAATGAAGTCGTTGGAATGTCGAGTTTTGCCGCTTTATACTCTGTGCGAGAACTTGAGGGTGCCGTCCCCGCTCATCCCAATTTGGTCGCTAGGGGCGTAACGTACGATCACGTACTCAATGGCGGAGAGGTTCCCTCAGGCCAAGACTTTTGCATACATATGCTCTGCTTCGTTCGGCGTTCCGGAGTTTGACGGGCAAACCAACGCCCTAGCCGACGTACAGCTGACGTGACCGCAAACTCTCTGTGATGAGTCGACATCCTAAATCTGGCTATCTGCGGGCAACAAGCTGTCCGCACCAGCGCTTCCCACAGCCGGGGGCTCGACGATAGCAGTCTCAGAGGATTGACAAGGCGCCCCCCATCCCCTCGGCGCATTCTTTCTGTAGGAGGGATGACGTCAATGAGAGTAAAACAACACGAATTGGACAAAAGTTCCGACCATGCCTCGTTTCCATTCCGTAAACAACGATGCCCAGTCTCCGATGCCCGCCTGTGCCTGTGCCTGTGCCTGTCCGCCCCCCCCCCCCAAGAATTCCGCCATTTGTTCTCGAGCCCTATACTCAGGTTAGACCTCATTCTTAGTCGAAGCGAAGTGCAATAACCTAGCTCAGCTAGAGATGACGCCTCCAATTGACGACCGTTTTTAATTGATACTTCATCTACCGGAGCCAGCGCGCCGAAAGCGAAGAGAAACACGGGCCGTGGCCAGACATCGCCTCCCGCGCTACATTTTTTGTTGCGGGGCTGGCCGAAATGTGAATATTAAAGTCGATCTTCATGGTAGAAAAGCAATACGGACCAATACGTTCCAAGACAGCAAGAGACTCACCATCTTTACGGCGTATCCCAAATTGCAAATTGTAAGTTGAACCCCAACAACCCTAACCCCCAGCCCGAGGTAATGTAAGGCCGACTCGTCTCACCTCGGTCAATATCCCAGGAATATCACTCGCGTTTGACAGAGAAGAAGATGGAAAGGTTGATATGATTCACATGCAGGGTCAACAAGTAAGCCATATCAAGACTATTGCGTGGGACTTAAGGGAAAACACAGCTATGAAGACATTAAAGAGAAGGTCCGTAGCATCATCTGTACAAATGTTTCAACTAGTCGAGATTGTTCACAACGCTCCCAGCAGGAGAGGCTAGTGGGTTAGCGACTAACACCTAACCACGTTGCGCCCGGTTGTTGCTCGTGAATTAAGCAGCACCAACGGTTTGGGAGATGTCAACACCCTATTTCAGCGGAGTGTTTGAGCGAACTCAGATGGATGAACCCGACGCAAACAAGGGAGATGTACGTACATAGGCCCTGCACAGACCTTTACCGACGTTTTCGGCGGTTGTGAGGTCATCGCCAGTGCAGGAACTTTTGAAGCAGGAGTCGACGGATTGAATATAAGTGGCGTTGTTGCACAAGCAGGCTCCGTCCTCTGCAGCGCAGCCCGTAGCAGAGGTGTCATTCCCGCATGCCGACGCGCAAGCTGCAATAGATCGATTGGTTAGTACACTTTGATCGGTAAGTACTGTTTTCGGGAACGCTTATGTTCTTACCTGGGAGGGGGTTGGTGAGATCAACGCCCTACGGGAGAAATGTTATAGAGGAAGTTAACATTGATAGTGGGAAACCACATACAGCTGCCTTGCAAGTCGCTAATGCGGTGTTTTGGGCAGCTTGTGCTTCGTCTGCGCTGCAGCTGCCCCCCACGCAAGTAGCAAGCTCAGTAATGTAATTGATATTTAGGCACTGGCAAACGGTGTCGCCGGCTGCGCAAGGGCTGGCGTCTGTGTTGGTGTAGCAGGTTTGCGCGCAATCTGTCACGTGAACGGGGGCCAACCCGATCGAAAAAAGTTCTAGAGCCTGACGGTTATTCACGTAAAGGGTAGGGCTTACCAGGTAGAGCAGGTTGGTCATTCTGGCGTTTGAGGATGATGGAAGCGGAGGCAATGGAGGCAGTGAAGAAAAGGACGGCGGAGAAACGCATGATGTTGGTGGGGGAAGCGACTGATGATCGACTCGATTGATAGGAATGGGGAGGAGACTGAGAGTGCAGAAGAAGAGATGGTTAAAGGATGGTTGGGGATGCGTCCACCTACAGTCTGTATTTATACGATGTCTTGCAGGGTCTAGAGTGAGGTAAGCTGTGGAGCGTGCGTCTCGCAAAAGGCGGTACAAGGTGGTTCTGAGCGTGACGAGGGAGTTCAACGCCACCAAGCGGCCTGCGGTACCACTGGCCGAACACAAATGGCAAGCACTACCAAATACCTTAGAAGAATACAATACTTTCTTCGGTTTCTTAATTTCTGAGAGTCGAGTGTTCACCTGTGCCCGTAGCCGCTCGAGGGGACTCGCCGAATGGACGTTTCAGCTGACCGCAACGTCGTTGAGAGCCTACCGGCGGTTCAAAGTGCTGAAGCAAAAAGGGCGCATGCGGCAAGAAAGGGCTCATGTCCGTATTGCATTGATTGGTGGAGCTTTGGGGATCGCTCCACCTCACCTCAGCGGCGTGTTGTGGCGCTGTGGCGCAGTGGCTGGCATTAGTGTTAAGGGTCCAAGTTGTGGATTCGGCCATCATACCCCGGGTCCTCTGACGGATTGAGTGCACTGACTAAGTGATCGCTGTCGGGCTTCGAGTCTCTCGTCGTCCGTTTGCTGCGGGTGGCCTTCTCATGCACACATAGAGGACCTCTCGTGCCAATGGGCTGAGTCAATGTGAAGTGGACCTCGCTCTGCCGCATCACGGCGGATCAACCGTCACGGCATTCTTTCAATCTCCGAGTTCCAGTGACGGAGGAAAGCTCTCTCGACCTCAGGGCTTTTGATAACTCAGTGAGGACCCCAATATGCAACATCCGTGTGCGTTCATGCCTTGACTCTCAACACGATGCTCGATGTCACTACCCGCGCTCGGTAATTAAGTGCAGGTGCGGGGTCGGGTGATATTGAAATAGAACAGCCTGAGGGGTCGGGCAGCTCGTTCGTACCCGGTTCTGATATCGGTTTGATGATCTCGGCCGTCTGAAGCTAACCTGCATACACCGGAATGCACATTAAACGCTCAGGGATAAGCATAAAGCTTATGCTCTTTTTGCTGCATGCAACCATTTGTGTCAGGAAGCCGCAGGCCCCTCTATGAGCCGTGCACTGGTTTCCGCAACCTGTATTCCTCCTGCGATTCAGGAACCTGTTTAAATAATATTAGCGCGTATATCATTGCATATTCTCTAGAAAGTC
Organism: Tulasnella sp. 417; assembly: GCA_019633465.1. Taxonomy (NCBI): domain Eukaryota; kingdom Fungi; phylum Basidiomycota; class Agaricomycetes; order Cantharellales; family Tulasnellaceae; genus Tulasnella; species Tulasnella sp. 417. The sequence continues at coordinate 10,928 of WSTY01001283.1, forward strand.
TCTATTTGCGCAGTTTCTCCCATGAGTATCTGCCCCCTAGCTTTCGCACCGAAAGCAGCTGGGGCGTGGGGACTTCAGTGAGGATTCATTCCCCCTACTTGCAACGTCACAAGGCAGCGACGGGGGGTTGCTTGCCGCTGTGCTCAGTCGCGCAAACAAAAAGATCTTATTTCGCTCGCAATGTCGCTTGATGAGCGACAGGAGAGCTGCTCACCGTTGAAATAGGTACTTTCCAGCCTCGCGATGGAGTCACTTCAATGATACACCATTCCCTGCTCTACAACGGGCCTTCTACTACCAGAGA
>WSTY01001284.1:0-11226 GCA_019633465.1 Tulasnella sp. 417
GAATTTCGTGTGCTTCTCTTAAAGCCTTCTCCGCCTCCAGGTTCTTCGACTGAGCACGGTAGATATTTCCTAGACCGTCCAACGCATTCGCCACACCAACCACGTTACCGACGCGAGAGTGAATTTCGTGTGCTTCTCTGAAAGCCTTCTCCGCCTCCAGGTTCTTCGACTGAGCACGGTAGATATTTCCTAGACCGCCCAACGCATTCGCCGAACCGAGATCATTCCCGATGCGAGAGTGAATTTCGTGTGCTTCTCTGAAAGCCTTCTCCGCCTCCAGGTTCCTCGACTGAGCACCGTAGATCTCTCCAAGACCGACCAACGCGTTCGCCGAACCGAGATCATTCCCGATGCGAGAGTGAATTTCGTGTGCTTCTCTCAAAGCCTTCTCCCCTTCCAGGTTCTTCGACTGAGCACGGTAGATATTTCCTAGACCGCCCAACGCGTTCGCCGAACCGAGATCATTCCCGATGCGAGAGTGAATTTCGTGTGCTTCTCTGAAAGCCTTCTCCGCTTCCAGGTTCTTCGACTGAGCACGGTAGATATTTCCTAGACCGTTCAACGCATTCGCCGAACCGAGATCATTCCCGATGCGAGAGTGAATTTCGTGTGCTTCTCTCAAAGCCTTCTCTGCCTCCAGGTACCTCGACTGGGCACGGTAGATCCCTCCCAGGCTGTCCAACGCGTGTGCGGCACCAAGCTCATTGTCGATACGGGAGTGAATCTGGTGCGCTTCTCTCAAAACCTTCTCCGCCTCCTGGTACCTCGACCGAGCGCGGTATACATCTCCCAGAGTGTATAACGCGTTCGCGGCGCCAAAGTGATTGTCGATGCGAGAGTGAATCTGATGTGCTTCTCTTGAAACCTTCTCCGCCATCTGGTACCTCGACTGACGACGGTGTATCAGCGCCAGACCGTTCAACGCATCTCCTCTCGCATTGTGATTGTTCGTTCGAGATGCAACATCCAACGCATCGTTAAAGTGTCCCTCGGCCAACCCAACCTCGTCCTGAACCAAATACATTTCGCCCAGTTGCAGTAACAATCCTGCAGACCGTATTTTCGAAGTGCCACGTGCGCAACCCGAAGGTGGGAAGGATGGCTTGTCCACCAATCAGTTAGGGATGCACAGAAGGGTCCTGGGACAAACGACTCACCATGCTATTGACTTTTTGTCGAAGGGTCGAAGCACCTATCCGTCCCGCCGGATTCCATGCCCAGCAGTCCGAAATCGCACCACAAAGCGCAAGAATAGGAGAAAATGGCGCTTCCTCCCGGACCCTCGGCAAATTTCTTGTGAGAACGTGCGCTATCACTCTCTCGTCCTCAGGGACTTCTTCAAAGGGGATCCTCCCGGTCATGATCTAAAACAGCGAAACGTCAAAACGAAAGCCGTTAAACAATCCCCCATCCTAGCTTACTTACTTCCCAACAGATCCACCCAACAGCCCACATGTCACTTGGTAAACCTTTCAGCTCGTCGTCGATCAGGACCTCAGGGGCCGCCCATCGGCGGGTAAACGCGGGTCCTGTTAGAGTAAGCTCTAACGTGGTAGAGTTGAATTCGATTTTTGGAGACGTCTCTCTTTGGGCGGTGTCGCTGTTTGTCTCGACCCCAGGGCAGGGCTCCTTCCGTGCGGTGTGCTCCCCGACACCGGCATTTGGTATTCTCCGGGCCGATCCAAAGTCGGTGATGACTGCATGGTAAGATGCGTTGATTAGGATATTTAACTTGGCGGCAGGTTGATTAGCCAACCGCTCCTCGACGCGCACTTTCGACGAACTCACCGACTTCAGGTCACCATGACAGACTGGAGGCTCTCTGGAGTGTAGGTACTCCACCCCGGTCGCTACATCCTCGATCTAGCACGATGACGGTTCAAAACGCTGAGGTTTACTATGCTCCAATCAGACTCACGAGTGAAATACGCTCGGGGATGTCCCACTCCCCCGACTGCAAAAACTCTCGAACGTTTCCGTTTCTTCCCAAGGCAAGACGATCCAAGCGTCACCCTTGTCCATGTCCTCAACAAAACCGATAAGTTTGATGATGTAATCGTGAGAGAGTTCCGACATTAGGCGGAGCTCGTAAGCGAATGACTGAAAGCCACCATTCAGAACCGCGGAAGGCGCAGTCTAGAGGTGTTGACGCTACCTTGGAAAACTTGACGGATTCTTCGAGGTCCTCACGATTCCAGTTGAGCTTCTTGATTGCGTATCTGGAATCGAGCAGTTTTTTAAGGAGTTGTTCGGGGATCCAAGTTGAGAGTTCTTCCGAAGGAATGACAGTTCCGACGACGACTGTGCCTTGCCCGCCCTTTGCAGTTGGCCCATTATCTGCCGTTTTGAGTCTTCTTGGGTCAATTCGGTACCTCGATATCGAATTGAGAATATTCCGCTTCAACGCCCGACTTTAGCTGCTACTTCTGCGTTTTACCAACCCGGGGGGGGGGGCACTCACAGCCTTGGCATAGGGATCTGGAGGCTCCGTGCGGTTGGGTGGTAGGTTTTCCGCCATGCTGAATTAAGTCTACAACCGATGAGTATCGTCCAGAAAAGGACACTGGAGAGATTGGTGTAACGAAGGATTGGTGGTCAAGGACAGGGAGAGGAACTGATAGCTGGTGGGGTTGGTGGGTCCCTTTAGCTGCCACGGCGGGCTCAGTCCTGCGCCTTTAAGAGTGGAGAACGCAACTTGCCAACCGCTCCTTTTTCCAGCTGGTAGTTGCGCATATTAGATCACTCCAATTGCACCCTCTCATCCCCAGAACTTGTTCTCCCCGCAGAGCTTCTCACATGAGCACAAGCAACCGCATTCGGTTTGCACGGCTCGCCAATTTCCCAGATTAGGATGTCTTTTTACCAAGAATTCACACTTTCCATTTTCGTGGAGTCAAACTTCGGGGGCCTCTTTTAATTCAAAGGGCTGCTGCGGATGTGCAAGAGGGACACCACAGAACATTCTGGTTACTTTGTTCGGCTTTGTTTCGCCCATGACCCAACCCGAGGGCTTGGCGCAAAGAATCCTCAGTCCATCAAAATGGAGCGGAAGGGATTGATCTGTAGGTAACGAGCATTGGGGTCGCTGGTTTGTGGGACCGCTACAGTAGGGCTGGGGGCTATGGTAGGTTCCACACCCGGGCGGCTGGAAGCTTGTTGTCGCGGTCCTTGGTAAGCGCAGATCGTTCCCCGTTGGCCTGGAAGGGAATCGTGCAGGCGCTGGTAGAATCTCCGGAGTCAGGAAGAAGCACCATGCTTCCCAGAGAATGTCCAGTGAGAACAACGGATGCCTTCCCCGTTGATCGGATGCTGTACCTGACTGAAAGTCAACTTGTTCACCGCCCAACTTGAGCGAATCCACTCATGCCTATCCTGAGGTCAATCACAATCCGCAAAATATCCAGGGAAACAGTGGGAGATCTTCCCTTTGCACATGAGAGACGGAATTTCGACGCACGGAATAAGGTGATATTAAAAAGTAACAAGCGAGCTTGCAAACCACAGAAACAGGTGTTAAGAAGAAAGAAAGTCGAGACGTTGTGGACGGTCAGGAAAGAGCTCTACACACGTCCAGATCTCCTGAGCGGATACCATCCGGCTTCGAGGAAGGTCCATTGGAATTTTCGGAATAGGTCGGGGCTGGGCTTGAATTTTATGATTCTTTGACGCCCCACTCGTTCCGAGACTGTAAACGTTAAATTTCTTCCATTGGTCACATTGGCCTTCCATCTACGACGCTTTCGACCTACACCTGGAGTTGGGCATGCGTTGACGAGAAAGTGAGTTGACTGTCACGTGCGCCACATCCACATTGCATACCAGCTCGGTGGTTGGAAGATTGCATTTCCTCTGCCGTCCGTAAACTTGGGTCGCACGTCCCGTGCGTCGAGCACCTTGCTCCAGAACATGCCGATCCGCGCGTATAAATAAAAGTCCTTGTCCAGTGCAGCTGCTCCTAGCGGGAATCGCCAGCTAAACAAGCTCAACGTGCATTAGGATAAATGAAATGACAATCCATTCTGAGATTTGGGTCATCTCCTTCCGGCGGGGTTTGGACAGCTGGTCCGCCACTCGATACAATCGCTCGAAGTCGTCATAGACGTTCTCTGGAACTAACTACTAATACGTGGTTTCCTATTTTCTCCTGAACCCTCCTTCATAATCACACAGAGTGGTCGAGCTGGGACAGGCAAGCCACATTAACGCCAACAGACGGGACTCTGCTCGAGCGCGAGAGGGAAAGCATGCCTCAGTACCTGAGTAACCTCCGCTTATCACGGTCTGTGGGCTCCGGCTTCCAGAATAGACGCGGGATTTCGGCGTGAGTGGCCCGAGATATTAAGCCTGTTGAGAGGAACGGGCTTATCCAGCGCCCAGTAAGTGCGAACTGGCGGTTTTGAGGAATAGGTGCCATGGAGCCCCTACACGATATCTATAATATGCTATTCACGAGCAGGGCCTGAGGCATTGATAAAGGTGGTATATACTACAAGCGTACCAAGCGGTTAGGGTGTTCGGGGGCTTGGGGGATGATGCACCGACAAACTCCCGACGGGGTACGAGGACCCTGCAGCCGGCACCGCGCATGATTACTTGGGTCGCACGTCCCGTGCGTCGAGCACCTTGCCCCAGAACATGCTGGTCGACATCCGCGCATATAAATGAAACTTATGAAAGTCCTTGTCCAGTGCAGCTGCTCCTAGCAGGAATCGCCAACTAAATAAGCTCAAAGTGCAGTATAATATTAGGATAAATGAAATGACAATCAATTCTGAGATTTCGGTCATCTCCTTCCCGCGGGGTTTGGACAGCTGGACCGCCACTCGATACACTTGTTTGAAGTAGCCATAGACATTCTCTAGAACCAACTACTAATATGTGGTTTCCTCTTTTCCCCCGGACCCTCTTTCGTACTCATACAGAGTGGTCGAGCTGGGAAGGCAAGCCACATTTACACTAACAGGCGGGACTCTGCTCGAGCGCGAGAGGGAATGCATACCCCAGTAACCTGAGTAACCTACGCTTATCACGGTCTCTGTGCTCCGGCTTTCAGGGTAGTTGGCGCGAGTGGCCAGAGATATTCAGCCTGTTGAGAGGGACGCTTATCCAGCGCCAATTGCGACCTGGCGGTTTTGAGGAATAGATGCCATCGAGCTCCTACACGACATGGATACAATGCTATTCACGAGCAAGGGCTGAGGCGTTGATAAAGGGTGGCATATATTTACAAGCTTACAAAGCGGTTCGGGTGTTCGGGGGCTTGGGGAATGATGCACCGACAAACTCCCGACGGGGTACGAGGACCCTGCAGACGGCACCGCGCATGATTACATAAATACGTTGTTGGGAGAGACCTTGACGGAGCAAGCTGACATAAATACGTTGTTGGGAGAGACCTTGATGGAGCAAGGTGATGATCGTCACACCCTTTTCGTCCATAACGCATGCGACTAGGTTCCAATAGCCTATAGCCTTTGATAACCCGACGCTAAGATGACATGACTGGCTCAGCGAACGACGAAACTCACCAGTTCGCCCGAGCGGGAGCCCACCTTGGATCCCTGTCTTTCTTCCCCCCCCCCCCGGGTTTGTCCGTTGGTTAGAAGGGTGCACAGACTACGATATCCGGCCTTGACGTGTTTGAATGGGGAGGAGACGAGCAAGAGCGTTGGGGAAACGTTTGGCGGGCGGCGATGGAGCGAGGGACGATGTCAGGGGGATGGATCCTGAAGAGCTTCAAGTTGCATGACCAACGGGTATTGCCCGCCCATGGCGATCCCCTCTCCCGATTATGGCTTCCTGAGTTGTAGGTGTGGGGAACGAAGGAGTAATATTCTCCGTCTCGAGTGGCGCCGATGGGTAAGGTCCCCTTCCTGCCATGGAGCTTGAAAGTCAACCGGCGCCCTTCCTCTTGCTCGTCGCGGTGAGGTGGGGGGACAGAGCGTCCTTTCGTCGAGTGATGTCGACTACTCCACTGATTCGCGTCATATGGGTTGATGGGAGGTCTTTGAACCGTCGGCATTTCATCACGAGCTTGGAAAGCCAGCATGGGCTGTTTGACATTGGTGCGATTTTTCGATGCAATCCCGTATCCGGATTTTGATTTCTCTGACAAGACAGTCTGTCCGCGGGAAAGCGAATGCGAACCGTTGATAGCCAGCGACGTTGAGTGATGCAAGCCGAAACTCGAAGATCTTCTGTTGTCTTTGAGGCCGAAAAGGAGAAAGCAGTCAGTTGGAAGTGTAAAATGATAATATTCGATGGACATCACTTACAGACCTTAGTAAACACTTCGGGAGTCAAGATCTAAGTTGCAGCTAGATAGTCCTGGGCCAAGTAGCCCGCCGATCCCAATGAACTGCATGGTATCTGCCTTGAGCGTCCGTCGCGCTTCTTCCCCCCACCCGAACCTAGAAATGCGTCTCTCTCCTTCAGCCCCAATTCAAGTGGTGAAAGGTCGTGTCCTTTGATGCAGCTGGGTGCCGGGAAGTCAATAGTAGGTTCTGTTTGGGATGGCGGAGAGTGGAGGCGACCATCCACAGCTAGGAATCAGAGAAAAACGCCAGTGATGAGTTCAGTCCGAGAGAGTATTCACGATCACCGATGCTCACAACTTGATCAAACAACATGTACTATGCCCATGTTGGGTGAGGGGATATTTTGGGGGGACGGAGCCAATGGGAGGCCGGGGCGAGCCACGGCTATTCTCAGCAGCAAGGCGACGCGGTCAAGTCGTCGCTGCGTCGCAATGTCTCAGGCTCAGAAGATACGCTCTTCGAAAGTAGAGAAGGTAATGGTCAGAAAAGCTTCATCGGAATAGTCGACAAGTCTATGCTTACAGCGTTATCGCAGGCATCCCTCGCCGTTGTAATCTGCGTGCTCGGCATCAACGGTACCCCATTCGCCGTACGACAATGAACACCGTTACGCTATATAGTAATGAAGTTTGAGTACCATCGAGCTTGATTTTCGCTGTCGCTCTTGGACTTGGGATGAGACGCGTTCGCAGTGCCGGGGTTGATGGGTATGCGGCCGTGGTTGAAGGCATCAGAGCATTGGGTGAGTTCGTGGCAAACGGTCAGGAAGGGTTGAGCGAAGCGCTGGAGAGCGAGTGATGAGTCCGAGAGATTTGGGAAGTCGACGAGTTCGATGGAATGTTGAAGCTGTTGGCGGTCAACTTGGCTTTGAGGGTGCAACGAACGACGGGCACAGGAGAGAGAGCAGTTTAAGTCGAGAATTCAGGCACGCCGTACCTCAGCCATGGAAGCAAATAAAATACGAGTCGGAGTCGCACACAAACCTACCACCGTATGTCTTGCGCATCTGTTTTTCTGTCCCTAGTGTCGTCCTGGTTGTTCATGATCATCGCTGTAGGTATCCGCGTTAGTAAAGCTCGCATTTGGAAGCTCCGATCAGGGCGCACGCGGTTGTCGTGTTGGGCCCCACAACAGCTACGAATTCATTAGTTTCTGTAGAGAAGAGGACGTTTTCCCATTTTGCCGGCACATACATTTCCATTATTTAGCTAGAGGGAAAGAAATCAATTGCATTGTAGTTTGCACCCTGATGTTTGTCCCCGCTCCAAAGCGAACAACCACCCACTCAAAGTTTCGACCCCTCAATCCGCTCCCTTGATATCCCTTTCACGTCATCACATGAGGATGTCTCTGTCAACGTAGGCGTTGAGCGCGTTAAAATCGCGGGGCAATTGTTAGACGAAACCGCGGAATCGGCTTTTATTCTACCTTCGGGTAAGCCTCTTCCTTTTCTGTCGGTATCAACGATTGCTGAAAGGTCTTTCCTGTTATAGTGCCAAGAGCCCTTCGAGTCCCTAAGAATATCCGTTGCCTCTACCGATTCGACGCGGGCCGCTGCTGCTCGAGGCTGTCGCTCATGAAACCACTCTCGCCCCGGACGCGCCACGGGGGGACATGTAAACCCAATTCCTGTCTTTCAAGCCCTTTCATCTTATCAAATCCTGAGAAGGATGAGAAACCTGTAAGAACTGGGTACGCGTTTTCCTTCCCTGCCTTGTGATCCGATGCATATTTCTCGGACCGTTGCCACGTGATCAGGGCGAACACCGTTCACCTCTAAACTCGTTCCCCTGCCCGACCAACCTCGATATCGAAGGACACCTTGAGTACGGCATGAGCACACCTTAAACCTCCTCCCAACTCAGTCGGATCAAGTGTATATGCCTGACAAGCTGCCGCGCACCCACGCGGGAGGACCTGCCAACCCTGCAACGTACGGGCCTGCCCCGCGTTGGACGTGGTGTGGCTGAACTTCGTCACGGAAGACGGTACGCAAGAAACGAGGCCCTATAATCTGAAGTGTTTTGGCCGCTGTTGGAGGACCATCAAGTAACAGGGCGGGGCACGGCCTGCTGCTGCTGCCGCAGGAGAGTGACGTCGACGAAATGTCCGGAGCTGAAAGTTCTCCTAACCCACGATCTGAGCCACTTATCCGGAAAGTACAATGGCAACTTCCTCGCTTCCGAATATAGCCTCGACATCTTCGTCCTGGTGCACATGGCTCAAAAGCTCCGCAAATTGACCAAATCGGGTCTTCTCTTATCCTCCTCGCCGAACAGTTCACCAACTTTCAAGCCAACCTGGAACCCTTCCCCCGGAACCAACTCGAAAAGCTGATCGTACTAGACATGGACCACTCGCACATACCCACGTACGCGGTTCCTGCCGTCGGTCTGTATCTGGGCAGTTCGATGGTTGTACCCGAGGCAGGGACCCAATACTGCCGGTCCCGTGGTTCACGGGCGCGAGAGGTAAGCCCAAATTCACCGAGAATAGGGAGAGGCATAGAATGCGTCTACCATGATAGACATGTCTACGCGTTCGAAAGTCGTTATAACCAAGGCACCGGGCATGTCCAGGCAGAGGCATCAAATCGAATCGCCGAAGAGCGGGAGATCCTTGCCCTGGATTCTTGTATCCATCGTTGTTGATGGTGTTACGTCTATGAGAACTCTGGTCCTGCTTATCGCAGTGAACCAATGCCGACACCGCTTTCACCATAGCCGCTCCCTCTGGTCAGTGAACGACGGGACAAGCTTCTCTCCTCACCTCGGTCCAGAACCGGGACCACGTCATATTCTTGCCTTCGCTTTCCGTCCCACTTCAATTGTACAGCGCTTCATAGATTGTCGTTTTAATAATAATGTAGTGCTTTCACTTCCCTAGAGTGAATTTTAGGGTTCTAATTTGAGTGTTCACAAGGGCGAATTGAGTGCTTGTGATTAGCGTGTTCGCGCTGCTGTAGGTGGTCTGGTGGAGGCACGCGCAGACTTTTTTGCATCGATGCGAGCCAAGGTCAGGAGAGAAAGCTGCCTGGGGGGAGTTTTACGCGAGTTGAGTTATGCGGGTTCAATAGGAGGAAAGGCGGACGAGCTTGCACAGAGCCCCAGAACCCCTGTGGCACGTTCCGACTACACTCCTCGAGCTCTTGGTTAGCACCTCGTCTACCATGTGGAGATCCCTGACAGGTCTGAAACATGGATTCTGACTTGTATAGAGGATCGCTGCTCTAAAGTATCGGAAACGTTGTATGTTACAATAGGAACAGCGGGGGGGATGAAAGATCCCTTAAAGAGACGATAGACGTTGGGAGAAAAAATAGAGAAGGGGGCTAGGATGAAGATGACGTCCAGTGTACACAGGTGTGAAGATAGAATTAAATAGGAAGGAGTTGATTGAGACGTATTTGCTGACCAAGCGAGAGTCTGAAAATGATGGACTCAGGGATGAGCAGCCAGCGTCATTTCTTCTTCAACGAATACTCACTTGAGCTTCATTCGCGCGCTGACATAGCCGAAAGACGGTGACTCACCATTTGAAAATGTGCTTCCTAGGATACGTTACTTGTACACCACTGGGTTTGGTCGTAGATCCCGAGGGCCTCCACGCAATATGACCTCAATCCGGCAAGGGAAGTTTGCTGGAGGCATGACGCCATTAGACATCCAAGGGCCATTACTTCACTGTCCTTGTCAGCAATGGCAGCGGAAGTGCTACGTGCCTGAGTGAAACGCTTCGTCGCCAGGTCCAGCCGTCCTTGAAGCGTGTATAGGGTTCCAAGGCTGCGTAACGCGGAGGCTTCGCCACGTCCATCACCGGCGCGAGAGAATAAGGCCCGTGCAAGGAAATAAGAATCCACGGCTTGGCCGTATTTGCTCTGAATGAGAAAGGTTTTCCCCAGGTCATGGAGAACTGCTGCGCGACGATTGTCAACGCCCATGGGCTTGGATGCAGCTCCGGCTTGGTGCGGTGCCGCTAACGCCACACTGTACCTCGATTGAGAACGAAATATGTCTGCCAAGGACGCCAAAGCACCGGCCTGAAGCCTTCCGTCGTTGAGCCTGACGCCAATTGTCAGAGCTTCAATGAGAGATTCCTCCTCCTGGAGGGGATTGCCCCATATTTGGTAGATTCGAGCGAGAGCTTGAAGCGTCTGGGCTCGACCAAAGATGAAATTAGCGCGATGGTATGCGAGAAGAGCCTGGGTGAACCATGATTTGGCTTCTTCGTATTGATGCCGCTGGGCGAAAAGCAGTCCCAAGTATTGAAGGGAGTTCCCACTTCCAAGAACATTTCCAGTGAGTGAATACATCTCATGGGCTTGCCTGAGAAACTCCTCCGCCTCCTGGTTTCTGGATTGAACGCGGCAGATCTCTCCGAGACCGAGCAACGAGTTCGCAATACCTATGTCATTGCCGATGTGGCATTGAAGTCGATGGGCTTTCCTGAACGCCTCTTCCGCCTCTCGATTCCTCGACTGCGAGTGGTAGATGTGTCCCAGACCATCCAAGGCGTTGGCAGTACCCACGTCATTGCCGATGAGAGAGTGAGTCTCCTGTGCTCCCTTGAACGCCTCCTCCGCCTCCTGACTCCTCGACTGAGCGTGGTAGATCTCTCCCAGGCCTTGCAACGCGTTTGCTGCGCCGATGTTATTGCGAATGCGAGAGTGGATCTGGTGCGCTTCCCTATACGCCTCCTCCGCCTCCTTGTACCTCGATTCAATGTCATAGATCTGTCCTAGATCATTCAACGCGTCTGCGGCACCGGCGCTATTGCCGACGCGAGAGTGAATCTCGTGCGCCTTCCTGAACGCGTACTCCGCTTCCTTATAGTTAGACTGAGCGTTGCAGATCCGGCCCAGTCCATCCAATGCGTTCGCGGCGCCCATGTCATGGCCGATGCGAGAGTA
>WSTY01001285.1:0-11225 GCA_019633465.1 Tulasnella sp. 417
ACGGAAACGTAGGAATGCTTGATTCTGATCGAACTCGGACTAAAGGTGTTGGATCTTGATCAATGGCTTGTTGGGCCACAGTGCGATTCGAACGAGAAGAACGGTGCACCTGGTACCATGATCTGACTCTCGAGAGTACCGAGGCGGCACTGTCCGGAAGAGAGTGAATCCATAGACGAGTCTTAGTCCAGAATTTTCGCATCGCCTCCGATGTCATCCTGGGTGCTGGGCGGATGATTCTCTCCCAGACCAACCGCCAAGATTTGCCCAGTCCTTGACAACCGCGTCGAAGTGCGCTAGATGCGGCCGATTGATACGGACACGTTGGAGAGAGGGCGCCGGCGACAATCACAATGCCCAAAAAGACCACTCCGATGCCCGAAAATGCAATTACAATCCCCGCCACAACCGTATTGATAGGGAAGAGGAGGAGACAGACTCCTACGAAGAAGAAAATGACGGATAAAATGAGCAGATTAGGCAAAAATTTAATCACCGCCTCTAAATGCCATTCCAGAACGCCGTTGAACTTGCGTTGCCGAAATCGGGCTTGCTCCTCCAGCGGGCCAGTCTGCCCCGTTCGGTCGAAACTCTGAAGCCATTCTTTGGCCATCATCGCACCGACCGCCGCGAGAAGGCTGCAGCTCAAGCTCGCATAGAGCAAGCAGTTGACAATGATAGAATTGGAGCTGGCATAAAACGTTGGCGTGAGGTCGGCAGGGGTAAGAGTCTTGTTATCCGCTTTCATCACCAGGAGACGGAGGAGGGTATTTGTCTCGTCGGACGGACTTGGGGAGAGATCCGGCATAGTAATGGATATAAAAGTGGTGTTAATTCCGGAGAATAAAGCCGCCTAGAATACATGTTCGCGTTAGCGCTGACACAAGGAGGCATGAAACGAACTCACAAAGATGAGGAGTACGTCCAAATTCCCATTGAGATTCGTAGTCAGCCTCTTGTCGTGGATATCTGCCAGCCGGTCGTATCGTCTCCAGAAGTCGCTGATCCGTGCCAGAGGAGGGAGGTGTAGGGGTGCGTACGGGTCATCGAAGAGGTACTCTCGGTTCTGTTGGGGTTGAGATTGAGGTGGTAGAAAGACGTTAGCCATCTGACCTGGGCGCTGGCCTCCGCGGCGGTTGGAGTGGAGTGCTTTGAGCGGTGTCAAGAGTGACCTCACCAGCTCCTTGACTCCTCCATCGTCTCGATGTCTATATCCCACGGTTCAACGCCACCCGCCGTTGACCAGGAGGAAGGCCTACTCGGCAAGAAAATTGATCAGGATGTGACACATACACTTTTGGCGTAACTATTTAAAAAGTAGGGTGAAGGTCGGTCATCCCAAGTCAATACAGTAAGTGGCGGGGACAAAGGTGCCCAGTCGATAGCCTTGGCTACAGATATTATACACCCAGCACACGCTCAGAGCTGTATGTTAAGCCGGGTGCCAAGAGTGGCAGCCTTGCCCTTTAGAGGAAAAACGATGTAATTATTACAGAAACGCGTGATAAGGATGCCCCCGACCCAACTTTGCGTTAAGAGTCCGAGACCGTATGCGTTCCAATGATGTCTTCACTGTCTTTCGGAAGTTTGCTGACTGATGCCACGAGAGAATCCGCGGCGCATCTGCGACCTCCAATTAATGGTGCTGCGGCTTCTATACGTGAGGGTCTACTCTTCAAAGCTCCACCCCGCCCCCGGCCTAACTTGCTCGCTCCCCTGGACCTTGATATCTCGTGTCGCCGCGGCCATGTCGGGAATGATACGGCTTCTTCATTCAACCCAGCTGCAAATCATCTACTATCCCCACGATCTTGTTCTCCAAACGTCGTGCCGTAGAGATGGGTTCGGCCTTCTGCGTGGGGTTTAGTCTGGTGGCAGTCGACCTAGCTAACCGCTGAGCTTCTTGATCGGCCCTTCGAGAGTAGCGTGTTTAGCGAGGGTGGGCATCGGCGCTTCCTTCGTAACGACAATCAGAGCGGAGACCTAAGGCATCGCACGTCTTGCTTTCGGGGGAAGGGGGGCGTAGTTCTCTAACATTTGGAACTGGTCTTGAGGTCATTCTAACCGACCGACGACGTTTTTCCGTGTTCCGCTTGAGATTCCCAGTTGAGACTGCGCCTCTACCATCACAGCGCATGCAAACCCTCTATACCGACTCTTCTTATCAGCATCCCCGTGCTTGTGAGCAGAGTCGTTCGTCCGAGACCGAAGCCCTCGAAGGCGCCAAACGGGACGTAGCTGGCCAGCTTGTTGTCGTCGTCGTGGAAGTTGTGGAACAGCCCCGTGCCGACTTGAAAGTCTTAGATGCAGCCTTCCCAAGAGCACGGCTAGGTAATCCACGGTCTTTGTCGTTGAGCAGACGTAAACCGACGATCCGAATAGGGAGAGGCTCCGTGGGGGTGGCCATGCCCGGTTTGAGGATGGGGAACAGCGTGATGGAAATGGGAAAGGTTGAACGGGCCATATAATAAAACGGGTTGTTGAGTTGCCGCCGAAGTGGAGTGGGAGAAGAACTGCCGCCGTCTTCTTCTGAGGAGTCGGCCCAGCTTGAAAACCAGTTGCATCATCCGCCTGCGCCTGCGTCTTCATTGTCTCCCCCGAGCCAAAACCTCCACAACGCAAAGACCAGGGCTCCGAGCACCGCCCCTTCCTTTGCCTCCAATTGGTTGCGCGAGGTAGAAGCTGCGGAAGGGGCAATCAGTGTAGGACCGACTGACTTTGCCTTGCTTCTCCTCGCGTACGAGGTGGTGGTACAGGAGATCCCGACGTAAAGTAACTTGCGCATCCTCTGACGAAGATTTGATGCAGCCAGGACGCCTGGTATCGACCACTAGCTGCCGATGAGGACTTCTAAGTTACGCTTTGAATTTGGAAAAGAATCCTTGGTACTTCCTGACTGTTGTATGGACGACTTCCCATCGACTGCCGGCGCGAGGGAATACAACACGTCCACCAGGGGTGGGGTAAGAGGACCACCGTGCCGCGAGTTGAGAAGGCCTTCGCCGAACGCGTCGGCCATGGTGTCGGTACGACATAGATATTGGGACTTGGAGAGCCGGGCGAGTGCGGATATGGGTGGGAAGGTGATAAATGCGCCCACGACTTCGTCGCGCTCGGGCAGGAAGATTGGCTCCGGATTCTTGTGCTGACGATGGTGTGTTGGAAGCTGAATTCGAAGGAGACCGGTCTTGTCTCTTTGACGGGCCACCCCCTTATCCGTACGACTAAAGCGGGGAGGGAAGGAAGGCAGCAACATCGAGGTTAGGCTGAGAGAATAACACCGGGCAGGAGATGAAGACGACTCACTCGAGCAGTCAACTTGAACAGACCCCTTCCGGAACCAGCCCCACCGTTTAGATATAATTGTTCCCTCTTCCGCCTACAGCCTCCTTCACCAAGTTCACGGGACGATGAACTCGTCTAACGCGGAAACCTGGCGAGCTTCTGGCGCGTGCCCTTCTCCTTTCTCCAGTTCCCCGCCGGTCCTCGGCCCCGGATAGTTTTGTCGAGTTGACCAGAGCTTTGAGCCTTCGGGGTAGCCACAGTGAACATGAAGATACTTTTGGTAAGCATGGCGAATCGGTGAGGCTGAAGGTGGGGACCCAAGCTGAAAAAACGCGGGCGGGGGCCGTGCAGTCCAACTTGAAATGCCGAAACAGTTGAACGCCACAAACACGCGCGGTTCCTTGCGAACCCACCATTCCCTTCAATAGCCTTCAATTGATACCTCCGCCTGGTTAGAAGCCCGTTTATTTATTTTTATTCATTTGGCCTACTATTACGTCAACTATTCGTCAGTATACTGGCTCCGAGGGGTGCCGTAACGCAATGGGTGCGTCTTGTCGAGGGAACATCTTAGACGCCCTTCGCGGGGCGAACCTTGTTCGCGACGCACGCCTTTGAGCGCAACTCAGTTTGGTCTAGAGATGCAATATTGCATAGTTGTGAGTGAGCACGACGAACCAGACCAAGGAACGCGACGAGAAAGAAAGGGAAAAGGTCAACTCACATATACAGGGGACCTTGTCATTCGGGGCTAAAGCCTCGAGTGTCCTTCTGCGTCAAGCTATTAACCTCCCCGAACATCGGTGAATGCATGTTAGGCTGTGAAGGCTATGAGGTACTTCGTGAACAACAGATACGGCCGCTAGCCTTTGCCAGTAAACCACCTTAGGCACCGCTAGCGGCGGTGAACAATTATTCTCCCGTATTGGCATGTACAAATTTGAACGTGTGTCCAGCTGAGCCCATGAGATCGCACTGTGCTTGCTAGGGACCAACCTCATCCAACAGAGCACCTACGGGCTGAAACAACTCAGAGCTGACCACGATCTCAAGCGTCAGACTTGTATCAAAAGGGAGGCGGGGCGAAGGTCGTCTTTATCTAGTGATGGGCAAACCTTGACCAAAGCACTCATGTCCTTCAAGAGCCTTTGCCGATTTTTATGCGCGTCGTCACACTCCGAGTCTAGGCCGCGACTACCCTCTGTGAGTATTATGTACCAAACACGAGAACCCGGACTAGGAGTTAACGGCAACAAGTATGTCCAACTGCGATGGATCTCGAATGTCGAGTGGTCCTATCTACGATCACTCTAGGAGCTATGTACATGCAAGATATCGCTCGGAACTCTACAACGTCCCCTCTCCCATATAGACCGATCGTGAACACAATACGGCATCTTCGTGAAACTCGTACAAATGATAATTCCAGTCAACACGGCGGTCGAAATGAGCGTACAGTCGATTGATCCCCACGTCGACGCCAGGGACAATGAAAGCGGACGTTTGTCTTTCTTTGACTTCCCAATCTTCTATGTAACATAGATACATAACGTGGGTTTGGACCCATTCAGTAAATTCAGCGACCCGTTTGAGATCATCAGGCGTGAGGGGTTTATCTCCGGCACCAAAGTCTCCAGTTTTCGAGCATTCGACTTCTTTCTCCAGGGGAACCCAGAGTCGGCATGCGGACGCGAAGAGCTGTTCGGTTGCCCATTTGGTGTTTCTGTCGGGATGGTTCCGCCATATCCACAGGAGTATTCTTATGATGCACGCCTTGAAGGTTCTCCCCCTTGATTGCCACCACCAACCATATAGACCTGTGACAGAGGGCAGATCATCGAGCAGCACATCTGCAACTATATCAATCAACATTGCTGGTGAAATTTGTCCAATGATTGATGTGCTAGGAGTAGCGGAGCTGCTTGGTTGGGCAGAGAGGAAGGTCTTGAATGTGAACACCGCCTCGACCGAAAGCCTCATCAACCAAATGTCCGTAGAGCCCAAAGTAGCCAAATGGTCAATGTAGGACCATATAAATCGCCGTAAACCGTCAAATGCTCGCCATTCTAGGAAAATTTCTCTGGGGCAGATCTCTCTAGCTTTTTGTAGGCATCTGGTATACCCCTGGGCGGCTTGGACCTCACGACTCGCGTCTCCTTCGAGTGATTGAAAGCATTCCAGACTGTAACTCAAAGCCCCACTTAAATTCTCAGCCAGCTCGCGTCTTCAGAGCAATAAGGTTAAACATGCACAGGCGGGTATAGAGAAGCGGTCAAACTCACCTGCTTTCCAAGAGTTCCGTAAAAGTGACCCCTACGTGAAGAGACGAACCGGGTATGGCAGTGCCTACAGCGAAGACGAGGAGAGCCCAACTGCATAGTAGAGCACTGGCAGCAGGGCTGTCACTGTTGAGCAGATAAGCCGATTTTGTCCATTGATATTCCTTTACATTGATACGGTTTTTGCCGGCCGTGAACATAAAAGAAAGGTGGAGAATGCGCCGATCGTCTTCCGGGTCAACTATCGAGTATTTTCTGGAGGCAAGTAAAAGGTTCTGTAAGAAGGCGTTTCCGAAATCGTTTGACCCTGGCACGGAATTTTCCGCTATCTCCTTCCATTTCTCACCGTCTTTGGGACACTGAAGCAAGACCTGACACAAAGCCAGTCCAAAGAGCTCCGCAACCTCCTGATTTTCTTGGTTGGGTTGGGAATACCAGATCTCGAAAGCATTGACCGTTGCGCTCAATAGGCGTTCCCAGGAGTCGTGCTCCTCAAAAATGTTGGCCAACGTGGGTTTGTCCAGTGAGCCAATGAACTGAGCGGTAGATATCTGATCTCCACGGTTCGACGTTGTCGCAAGGAGCCAGCGGACTGCTTGGACGGTCAGGACCTGGTCGCTGCTGGGTTTCATTAGGGGTAGAACGGGACCTTGGAGTGTAGGGAAGACGCCCATTCTGAGTGAATTTTTCCAGGGACTCTTGACGCGTGCGATTGCCGGAGAGAGTACTGTCGGGGGACATCCGAGATTGGTTTGACTTGGAACAGAACTTAATGGATACCGATCCTGAGCTTGTTTGCTTCCTGAGGGTCGACGCGCAAAGGTCCTGCGGTCTGTTCTAAGATGGAGCTCTCCGAGTCTGATGGAGCTTGGGGTGAAGGGCTCGAATTTGGACCAACGTGTTGTTGCCCACTGAGCTCCCCCGAGCTGGAAGCACGATGATGCCAGAATCTAATCCGTTCAGCGACCAGATTAACCCTGCCCACGACAACACCGATGAATGGGCGAATGTATGCCGTGCATATCCGCAGCCCATCCGCCGTCCAGGTCAATGCAGGGCGAACAAGAACTCGCCACACCAGGCTCAAAGATTGGGCCAATACCAGACATCCACGCCGAAGTGCACTTGATGCGGCCGATTGGTACGGGCACGTTGGAGAGACGGCGCCGGCAACAATGACGGTGCCCGAAAAGACCACTCCGATGCCCGAAAATGCAACTACAATGCCCGCCACAACCGTATTGATAGGGAAGAGGAAGAGGCAGACACCAACGAAGAACAGAATGACCGATAGAAGGAGAAGATTAGGCAAAAATTTAATCACCGCCTCTAAATGCCATTCAAGCACTCCGTTGAACTTGCGCTGCCGAAATCGGGCTTGCTCCTCTAATGGACCAGTCTGCCCCGTTCGGTCGAAGCTCTGCAGCCATTCTTTGGCCATCATTGCACCAACAGCCGCCAAGAGACTGCACCTCAAGCTCGCATAGAGCAGACAATTGACAACGATAGAATTGGAGTTGGCGGAAAATGAGGGGGCAAGGTCGACTGGGATCAGAGTGTTGTTATCCGCTCTCATTACCAGGAGGCGAAGGAGGGTATTGGTTTCATCGGTCGGATTAGGAGAGAGATCTGGCATGGTGATTGATATAAAAGTGGTGTTCATCGCGGAGAATAGAGCTGCCTAGGATACGTGTTCGCTTCAGCGCTCAGGCACGCGGTTGCATGAAATGAACTCACAAAGATGAGAAGAACGTCCAAATTTCCGTTGAGATTCGTAGTCAACTTCTTGTCGTGAATATCTGCCAGGCGGTCGTATCGTCTCCAGAACTCGCTGATCTGCGCTACAGGAGGGAGGCGTAGGGGTGCGTACGGGTCATCAAAGACATATTCTCGGTTGGGTTGGGGTTGAGATTGAGGTGGTATAAAGACATTAGCCATGTGACCTGGGCGCTGGCCTTCGCGGCGGTTCGAGGGGTTGGAGTGGTGTCAGGAGTGTGCTTTCCAACTCCACGTATATCCCTGGCATCGCCTCGTTGTCTATTGTCCCACGGTTCCGCGTCGCGACCCCGCGATTGGCTGGCTGGAGGATCGCCTGCTCAACAAGAAATTTTGTGACACATACTCTTCGGTATAACTATTTCAAAGGCAGGGTGAAGGGTCGGTTCAGTCGATAAGTGGCGGGCTCAAAGATAATCAGTTTTCATAGCTTTAGCATCCACCCACTACACGATAGGAGCTGTCTATTAGGCCGGTATCAAGAGGCGCAGTCTTGTCCCTCAGAGCTAAACAATAAAGCCACATGCGATAATATAGAGCTTCCGCAAGCGCGACCCAGCCTTGCGCTGAACCGCTTGGGGCGGTGGTTCGTTTCGGGGGGGCGGGGATAATGGCAGATTGCACGGTTCTTCATGAAACTAGTCGGTAAATTTGACGGCAGAGTTATTCCTAGACACCCCCTCACAAATAAAATAACGGTGGGCAGCAACCGCTTATAGTGAGAAGAAACGATAACCACGTAGTCTTCTGGACGGGGAATCCGATGAACAATGCAACCGTCTACATACGGTCGAAGTTGACAAACTCCGGGATATTGCAAAAGTTTCAAAACCCGAGTTCATGCAAGCAAATGCACACCCATTCGAGAGCACAAATGGGGATGGATACAACATCAGTCACGATACGCAAGGTAAGCCGGAGCCCCTTGGAGCAAGGTACCTATTATGGTCTAGCACGTTCGAAATGAACACCGAGATGATTATCCGAAGCGAATGCAAAAGCGCCCAGGTTCACCTTTCATTTCTAGAAACACAGTCAGTCTTCTCTTTAAGGGTTCAATCAAGGGGAATGCTTACTTCAAACTGTATCGTTGTTGTCAGTAAAGTTGCAATTACGCTTCGGAAGTTTGGTAAAAGAACTCTGACACCCATCCGTCCGGCGTCCACGAGCTCAATTGATTGCTGATATAAACTGTTTCGTCACATGAGGCTTCTCCAAATCGTGCCGTCGAGGTGAGTTCGGACTTTTCCGGGCCGGGTTTGATCTGGTGGCAGACGTTCCGGCCGTCCGTTCCGGCTGTCCGTTCAGCTCCGTAATCGACTCTTCGAGAGCATCACGTTGAGAGAAGGGCCCACCTCCGGTAAACAATAATCTGAGGCAAGCCCAAAGGGTCGCACATTTAGCTTTCCCCGGGGGGGGGGGCAAGCTTTCCTACCCGACATTTGGACGCCGCCTTCGCGATCAACTAACCGACCGACGTAGGCTTTTCACGTTTTGCTCGAAGTTCCCAGCTGAGACTCCGCGACTCTCGTTTCACAGCACTTGTGGAATTCAATCCCGACTTGGCTTAGGGGCATCCCCATGCTTTTGAGCGCTGTCATTCGTCCAACACCGAAGCTTTCGCAGGGACTAAACGGAGGATGCAGCTCTGTAACACGTTCTGGATCACTGTTGCCCTAGTTGGAGCTCTTGAACCAACCGGTGTCGGACTGAGGAAACCGAGATGCCATTTAGGCGTTCTACCTCGCTAGTCGTTGTCGTTGGGACGCAGCAGGCAAACCGAGGATCCGAAATAGAAAATCTCGGTGGTGAGTACCATGGTCCGTCGAAGGGAGTGGAATGGTATGACGGAAATTGGGAAAGGTTGATTCGCGTGAAGCAGGTTGAGAGTTGCCGTAGGCAGGGAAGCAAAAAACCGCCCTCGTTGCCTTCCTAGTGGCCCCCTGGCCAGGAGTAGTCGCATCATCCGCTCTCTTCGGCATCTCCACCATCTCTCTGCGGTCAATGTCCGAGCCAATCCAAAGATCGAGCGGTTGGGAACCTTAGGAGCCTGGGCAATTCCGGCAAGACCCGTTCGAGATGGTCTTTAGCCCCGTTGGGCGTCAATAGAACTATCACGGATTGATCCTCTTGGAGCGGGTTCGCGTTACCGTCTTCTGCTGCTTCGGGAAAAGAGATGGTGGAACAGGGCGCCGGACGCAAAAGTAACGTCCGCTGCCTCCAATGAAGGTGGATGCGATAGGGATGCATGGAACAACAGGTTAAGCACAAGCAGCCGAAGCGGGAGCACCATGGATTCTCCGGACGAGCATCCTTGACACATCCCAGCTCCGTTATGGATGTCTTCCATCGAACCGATGAGATGAAGAGACAGGACGCCCCGTGGAAGTAGGACACGAGGAGGAAAGTATGTCAAGGATTGAGACAGGAGCGACGATTTCCAATGAACGAAGTGCCCTGGTGCTGATAGGAACGTCGATGGTGATAGTTGGCCGGCGGGTGTCTTGCTTCGAACCGGTAAAGTCGTCAAAGCCTTCGCCGCGCTCGGACTTGGAGAGCATGTTGGGGCTGATGTTGGAAGCTTAAGGAGGGTGGGCTCGCATCTGAACGAGTTGCTACTCCCGAACGCATGACGAAAGGGACGAGAGCAAGAAGGATATAACGTCGAGATAAGGATGAGAGAGTAACATCGAGGAGAAAATCAGACAACTGACTTGAGCGGTTAGGTAATCCCCGACAAACAACCTCCTTCAGCCCCGTCATCGAGGTATCACTCCTGCCTCTCCCTCCTCTAGAACGTCCTCTTCTGTACCATCAATTTGCCCGACTCTATGACCTTGGCGATCTTGTTGCGCCTTTCTTTTCCCTTGCCTCTCCGCTCCCGCTGCCACTACACCCACGAGATCCTCATCGGGTTACCCACTGCGTCGGCCCTAGTCGCCTTCGAGATCGCCATGAAGGCAGTGTGTGCTCTTGAGGATGATGTTTGCTGATTCTGATGGTGGGGACCCAAGCTGAAAACGATGCGGTGGTGTCGGGCAACGTTGATGCAAGGGGCTTCCCTCGAACGCCCCAAACAACGGTTCATTGGAGACTTGCAGTCCTCTTCACAGCCACACAATATAACATCTAACCGCCTGGCATATGACGCCCGTTTGACCCAATTAATTGGCTGATCCTTTGAATGGGCGTTCTCATCATTCAATAGAGTTTAGGACTCTTCAGGTTCCTAGGGACTTTGTAAACAACAGGCACAATAGTCCATTCGGCTTTTCCGGAAGCCACCTCAGGCACCGTTAGTAGTAGCAAACCATTCTAGTCGTCAGAATCGCACATATTTGACCATGCCTTTGGGCTGGACGCATGAGATCGCTCTGCCTTGTTTGCTAGTGAGCGACCGCATCCAACCGAACACCCACGGGCTGAACCACTCGGTATTGATCACGATCTCAAGCGTAAAGATTCTAGCACAACGGACTTGGCGGAGACGAAGTCGTATTTTTGCGGTCATGGGCAAACCTTGGCCGAAGCACCCGAGTCCTCGGTTTCCATCGTGCACCGCACGTGCGCTGGCCTGGCCAATTTCGGAGTTTGTCTGCCTATCATGGCATTCATAGACAGGGACTGCCATATGTAAACATTAAGTACCAAACAAAGAACTGAGGTAAGGCGGTAACGGTAACGAACATGTACAATGCTGCAAAGGAGCTCGACTGACCACTCTGCAAGCCCAAAAACGTACGTGTACGGCTTCTGGAACCTGTTGATATCGATCCATGATTTACAAAAGACACACGGCTATATATACATACACGATATCGCTCTGAACCCTACAACATCCCATCTTCCATGTAAACTGACCGAGAACACGACGCAACCTCTTCG
>WSTY01001287.1:0-11218 GCA_019633465.1 Tulasnella sp. 417
AAAGGTTCGGCGAGCGCGACGTACACCGGGAGAGCGGTCTTGGCGTCCAAAGTGATGCCGTTTTTGGCGGGTTGCGGGAGAAGTGGCATAGACTCGTCTAGTGCAGACATTTTGTGCGATTAGACAGGTACTGGGTGGGAAAGGAGAGCTAAGTGGTTGAGGGAGAGGGAAGGAGTGGGTGGAAGACTGTTCTGGGGAGACCTGAAGAACTCTCTGGTTCAAGATAGGAGGATAGCCCAGGCGGTGTAGGTTGGGGGACAATACGAAAAGAACCAGTGGAACTTGAGACAAGAGATACGCGTCAGTGTCTTTTTGTAGCCCATTCCGCAGATCCGCGTCACGTGACGTAGGTGGCCGTGCCCACACAAAGGGTGGTCCCCCCGAAAGTGCCGGATAAGAGGTCAACTCCGATGCCGTGTGGGGATTTCGTAAGCAGCTGCGAAGTCCCTTCGCGATCGGCATTGGTTGTCGGGCATTCTCCGAACCGAGGACCTCCTATCCCATTCTAAAAACGGAAGCATTGATTCTGCAACTGCTAGACACCATGAAAAGCGCACATCCGAGCAAGTATTCACTGGTTCTATTTATAGGAATTTAGTTAATTGGAATGTGGACCAGTGATGGTCTCGACTGCGGGTTATTTACAATAGCCGTCCCGCGCCACCGTCGAGGAACCCGCCCAAATCCGCCCACGTTCGCCCTTACAAGCCCCTCTAATGGCACAGTACAATAAATTGCACTTGAGTGTAAATTTGAATCTGTGGGAACGCGAGTAGTGGCTGTTGGCGTCGGCGACGGGCGGCTAACACGCCAAAAAGCTTCTGAAGACCCTGAATGCTTCCTTCGCCACGGCCAGGGGGTCAGCCGGACAGCAAAGCGCTGCCCATAATTCAATCTCGCCCAAAGCAGAAGGAATTCGAGGATTCTCTAAGCCAATAGCAGTTTTCGGGGTTTGGGCGCACTCACAATATAGAATCATATGGAAGGTTGTGGGGCGGGGCTGCGGACCAATCAGATGCAAAGAGCCCGATTGGCCAATATTAGTCTTTTAAACCTCAAATTCTAACTACATTGGCAGATCTATTTACGCCCACTAAGCATCAACTTGAATCATTCCGAGATTTCCGATTGTTATCCTTTACGGGAGAATTGTATTAGTACAATTACAGGCGTAAAATAATATCTAGCCTGGGGGGGGGGGGTTCAGGGAAATGGTCCAGAGAAGACACCAAATCCAGATCAGGAGATTTCGGTGGGGCGAGCGATGGGGAAGAGCAAGATGAGGGAGAAGAACGAGAATGCGAATAAGACTCCTTTCTGGTCCCGACGCCCCTGGGAAACAGCCCCACCTTCCTTATATATTTATTTATATACTGAGAAAAAATGGCATAACCTGTCTCTGTTTGAATCGAGAGCGACGTTTTCGATCCTCAGCTCTACGTGGTCTTTCTCGCCTAGTCAGCCTCCGGTTTTACCAGCCCCGCCAGGCAAGCGAAGAATGTGCTTACGGCGAGGAACAGCGAGGCCGACATATGCATAATTCGTAACAAGGTTAGAGCACAATTATACAGAGGTGGCCGGGAATGTTTATACAAGGGACGTTATCAATTGCAGACGCGGGGTTTCGACGTGAGTTATACTTGACGAAACCCGATCTCCTTTCCGTCACTTCCCCAAGAAGCTCTTGGGACACCCTTTTACCAGCTGCATAGTCAATTTGCTCCGAAGTCCTTGCAGCGCCGGTTAGGATGCTTCGCGCTTCGGAGCATCGGGACTGGCGTAGTCGGATTTTGCCCAGCTGTAGCAACACGTTTACTTTCCCCTGATAATTCTCGGTCCTCTCGTAGATGGGGAGCGCCTGCCCCAAATGTTCTTCCGCCATATCGATCTTTGACTGCTCGCGATAAAAAACTCTCCCACCGAGGCCAGGCAGTTTGCTCGGCCACGCTCGCTTCCTACTCATTCATATGTTTCCAACGCCCGACGAAGAGATTCTTCCGCGGTGACGAGCTCGGACTGAGCTCGTTGGATATCACTCAGCCCAAGCAGCGTGTCGGCCTCGCGCTTGTCGTCATCGATACTTGTGTAGATTGCCCGGGCCTTTGTGCGGTGATCTTCCGCCTCCGAATAATTGGAATAAAGCAAACAGATGTCCGCCAGCCCGGACATGGATCTCGCCAGGGCCAGCGTGTCCTCCAAGATCGGTACCGCCTCTCTGTATCTGCTTTGTTGAAGTTATATCTCCGCAAGGCTCAAAAGAAGAGCCGCCGACCGAATTTTGGTTTCGTCGAAACCACTCCTCGTTGGGACAGTGGAGGGCTTTTCGTAAGAAAAAAAAATTAAAGAAAACAAAAATGATATTCTCTGATCGGGAGGGGTGAGGACAAAAAACTTGACTTACGATCCATCTCAAAGAGCGAAAGCATACCATGGCCGAAGGTCGTTCCTCCAGTTGAGATTGCCAAGTAACTTAGCATTATGCTGCATAGTCGGCGGATTTAAGATAGTTGGCCCTCGTCGTACACTGAAAGAAGCTGTCCCTCAATGACCCGTAGCGTGGCTTAGGCAAAGGGGCTGATATCGGGAAATGGGTAATTGTCCGTCACGATCTGATAGGGGGAGGGAGGGAGAAGGGCACTAACGATCAGCAAAGAGTGGGGTTCAGTTAACACTCGCGCATGCCCACCTCCCAGCATATCCATCCCAATGCCCTGATGTCGCTTGCGAGATCCGGTTCTTCTCCGTTTAGGACTTCAGGTGCTGCCCACCCGGAAGAACCAGCTCGGTCCGGTCGAGGTCAGCTGGCTATTGGAGGCCATGAGTTGATCTGAGGAGACACGTTGGTATCCGTCGGAAGATCCACTGGCTTCAGCTGTTGGTCGCTGTGCCCGTTATCTTCTTCGTTTCGGGCCAGGTGGCGCATCACGCGAGCGGAGCCAAAGTCCGTGATGACCGTTCGAAAGGAAGAGTTGACAAGGACGTTCAACTTACGAGTTCCAAGAAAGCGATTAAACTAGGCGTGCAATCGAACGGATGGAGATGGGTGGAAACTCACTGATTTGAGGTCGCCGTGACAAATTGGCGGCTGACGAGTATGAAGGTACTCGAGGCCAGACGCTACGTCTTGAATCTAGAACGTATTGCGACAACACAGAGTTCATGTCTGATGAAGTCGAGTACGAAAAAAACCATTGCGTCCACGATTTCGTCAGACCCACCAACGACACCCGTTCCGGAATCTCCCAAGCCTCGGAACGAAGGAATTCCCGAACGTTCCCGTTTGACTCCCAGGGAAAGACCATTCAGGCGACTCCATCTTTGATGTCCTCCACGAATCCCATGATCTTCATGATGTTCAAGTGGTCAAGGCCATCGAGGACACGTAGTTCGTTCACAAAGACCTAGGAAACAGTGGAGGCGTTAATGAGACGAGAAGGCGAGACCAGTAAACCCAAGCGACTCCACACCCGAAGAAACCTCTCGTCCTCCACTTCGGCTGTGAATCGGAGCTTCTTCACCGCCACGTTTCTCAACCCACTCTGCCCTCCCACTGTTACGACGAGGGTTGCCAATATCACATCGCTTTTGCCCCCGCTATCTTGAAGCCCGCTATTACTGAACTGGATTTCGGTGATGTCTATACGCTTCCCGGACAACGTATCTAAGAGGTCTCGCTGCAGAGTGGCAATTCGGCTCAGAAACGGGGCCATATTAGGGGATGGACGACCCATCCTAGTCACTTACAGCGGAGAGTTTGATCCTCTCGGGCTCTTGCGATCCCGATTTAGCTTCAGGATTGGATTGGGTGTGCCTCGATGGGAGGTGTCCAGCGGTCCCTCGAGCGGCTGGTCTCTCGACCGTGCTTCGGCGTCTCCCCCAGTCACACGACCTTGGGTGTTTGGAAGTTCCGACATGGAATCCGACATCAACTTCTCAATCAGAGGATCCAGAAGTGAACGAAAAAGAAGGAACGTGAAGAACGTTGGCGGAAGCAACGGGATGGGGCCACGTGGTTGTGCGATGACTAAGCAACGTGAACGGCGCTTTGGCGCAGGCCTTCCTGCTTCAAAGCCAGCCTCTTCACCGCCGCAACATGGCTTGAAAACAAGACATTAGAATCACAGTCCGTGAATTTTTCATCGTATATAGCAGGGTTTCCGGAATTTCAGAGATTTTGAACTTCAAGCAAAGAGACGGCTCAACAGCGGGACGCGATCGAGCGCAATCACTGCGAGACAGGCGAGCAAGTAGACTAGGTCGATGATAGATGAGTGAAAAGTGTCTAGGCGCGACGAAGCTGTCACAGTTGAAGGCTACTGAGGACTTGGGACACTTGGACCGTGAAGTAATTCTACTACAAGCGGAACGACAGGCAACCGGCAAAGCCCGACGGGAAATAAAATGGAACGATGTTTGCACATCACATGCTTGGCGCCAATCGTAGTCTAGAGTAAACGAAGATCAATATTTAACCAAAGTCCCTTGCTGGGACGTCATGCAAATCTTGAATCCAAACTAGGGATACCCACGCTGGCTGCAGACACGTGCGGGGGCTGGAGCTACTTTCACGTTGTGACCCATTCCCATCCAGCGATTGTACTCTAACCAAACGTAAGCAAATGAAGACATCACTTCCGGGTTTCTTATCCCATTTCTGGATCTTTTTGGCGACCAATCATCGTGATTGTTGCATTCAGGGTTAGATCGGGGACAGCATGCCGAACATCCGCACCGGTATTCTTCATAACGGCCCAAACCCCCGTTCGACCTACCTTAGTTAGTTGCTGTCATACCCTGTCTCAGT
Source organism: Tulasnella sp. 417 (assembly GCA_019633465.1). Classification (NCBI taxonomy): domain Eukaryota; kingdom Fungi; phylum Basidiomycota; class Agaricomycetes; order Cantharellales; family Tulasnellaceae; genus Tulasnella; species Tulasnella sp. 417. The sequence continues at coordinate 4,805 of WSTY01001287.1, forward strand.
GTTGTTCAACCCTGAGAATCGATTGAGCATAGCCCGGTTACTTCGCAGTACCGAAATCGAACCCAGACCTCGGCGCTTCCTTCGTTGCGGACCCTCTATGAGTTCGGCCTTTAAGATGATGGGCAACCCCTCAGCAACAAAAGAACTTTCTCCTAAATTGAAAATCGTTCCATAAGCGGAACAATTCTTTGAGACACAACAGACAATATTTGCTCCAGGCTACCGAGGCAGCTTGAGAAAGTCGACTGAGGATCGCTAATTATACCTGTACTTTCGGCTTCTAAATATAAGCTCGGTTACGAACAGAGTTGAGCCTGAAGCTTGAGCACCGTCCCTGGTAAGTGACCTTCCCTGACGCCCCCTAACAGGAGGTTTGGTTGAACGTTATTTCAGTGGAATCACACCCACAGCTGGTTTATCCGATGCAGATGGGGGTGTGTAGTTGTCTATTCTCTATATAATCCAATGAAAATTTCTAGGTTTTCTATATGACTGGACGGTGAGGTGGGGCTTTGGCTTGGCAGGAGTCAAAAGGGGGTCAAACAAGGTCAAAACGTGGGTGAGTTCGGTAAATTGAAAACCCCTCTGACCCTAGTCATTTGACCGACCGGTATTTACCGGGTCATTGACAACACTGGGTTGTCTGAGGTGACCTTCCATTTTGGACCAATCCATCCTATCGATGTCTTGCTCACACGATGTTAGCCGTTTTAGAAGATACTGAGATCCCGCGCCAATCTCTTTGTTACTACGTATCTGTCGTGACCGAGTAAACGTTGGACCTCGCTATACCTCGTTTTCTCTCGATTGGGCGTTTGCCTCCGTAGAGTCGACCCTTATGTAGTAAACTGACCATCCATGATAATCTAAAGTACCATTATGGGCATAGTCCGGCTGATTTTCTGGAACGGATTCGTGCGTTCAGTCCACTGGCAGATTTTAATGCCGTCATCCCCTCATTCCTCAGGATCGGAGCCTAATAGCTACCGTCACATCGGTGTGGGGGATTCCACTCTTTTCTGACACGGGGCTTTAGATGTCAATGCCTACATAACAAGTAGGACTGATGTCTCGCTGCCCTGAGTGGCTTAGAGTAGCGGTCTATCCGTTTACCGACCCCGACGATTTGATTGCCACTAGGGCGTATTGCGTGTCGAGGGGGGCTACACAAACTCTTTGGTGTCCGTTTTGAACAGGAGGCTCGTTTCTCTCGACGATCTCGTGGGGGAAAGGACTTCTTTTCATCTCGACCGTGCTACTGGGCCCCCGTGTGCCGCACCCTGCCAATGATAAGAATTCGTTTGCCTTATTATTCATTCCCACTGACTCGCCTTTGTCCCTCCCCATACACACGCTGCTCGCTGGAAACCTCCTTTTTTATGGTCACCCAATTCTCTCCGGTTCGAATTCTAAGGACGACGAAATCGGTGGTGGTTAGGGACCTGGGGGTTTTCGATCACTGAGTGCAGACCTCCTCTTAGATTTGTGTGTCAAACCTGGTGCCCCCTGCTCTGCATTTTCCTATTTCTATCCACACTTCTCACGAAGTCTTGAATTTCAGAACCTCCCAAACCTCTGGAACCCCTTCTTTGTCACGCTTGAGGTTACCCACCGTTTTGATGACAACCTGCCGGTCTCTCTACAGTTTATACTTCCATTGGAGAACAAGCATTAAAACTTTTCCTCTATGGTTCTGACTGTCAGGGGATGCGCCGAGGTAGAGCCGTGAATGGCACATGTACCGCTGCGGAATCGGGGTGGATGTAACGGTTCGAGAAGGGCCCTTGCCGGAGAAGCGACTGTCGTTTAAACCGGAAATGCAATCGTTTGCCACGCGGGCGTGCGGCTAGTAGCCGTCGGGTGCAGTGGCGGCAAAGGGATGGCAATGCTAGGTTATCAAACCAGATCTCACGTGCTTGACTTCAATTCGATTTATCCATTTTAACTGCGTTCAGAATGACACAAGGGGCGATAAGAAGCGTCGGGACCGATACGGTTACCCTTGACACGTTTCCTCTCAGATTCCTTCTCTCATCGTCACGGCTCACCTGTCATCAAAAGGCTTCTCCCGGTTGAAACGGTATCAAATTCGTAGGATGTTTCCATTGCACGGAGAGAACGGCTCTTAAGGAAACACAATTGATTCAAGCAGCGGGCGAGCCGTGTTTACCTAAAACAAAAAAAAAAAAGAAGGAAAAAAATGGTTTTCTAGAACCATTACTATCCCGTGGCTACCAATTCGAAGATCAGTGAACCAGGGCCGATGCCGTTCGCCGGTTACCCCACCCGGGGCGGAAATGATTCGCAGTATCCCCACGTTCAACGAAATGCTCAAACAAGTCTCAAAAGTGGACCAATTGGGTATTTCCGTGCACAAATTTTGACTATCTATTAAAATCGGTTTAAGAACCAGCTCCTCCTTGACGCATCTTGGAGCTGACAGTTAAATTGAGATGAGCGGAATCCATCTTCCCCTCAGCGATCTTCCCCCCCGAGCTCCAGCAGCACATCCGCTACTCTTCTCTCCCGATTTTTCACACTTATTTCAAGCTCGTATTCAAGCGATAATGTAGGTTTCATCCTCAGTTGACACCAGCAGTGTCTTACCTCAATCAATGGTATTTCCATAGTGCACCCACTCGTCGAAATACATCAAATATATGAAAAACATGTCTGAGACAGTCATCAAGTAAGTTTGATTATCTCTTGTTGATCGTGCCATACCCGCGCTTATCCTCGCCTCAGTCTCGCTAGCGGGTCCACGACCAGCCCAACGGCCCACGGAGCGGGTGTAGCGAGTGTCACGGGGGTGGACAAGCCCAAGCCTCCGACATGGGGCTCCAAGTAGGCTGCCCTCCTAGTTTACCTTGTGCCATATAGAACCGGGTACTACAGTGTCGGCATGCCGAACCTTCATAATTGGCGCCATTCAGGAGTGAAGGGTGTATCTACCAATTTCTTCGGTTGTTTGTTTTTCTTTTAAACATCTAAGTGGAAGAATTCTCGTGGGGGCGGAAGTCGTTGTTCGAAAGGAAGCAAATCCGCGAGGCGCAAGGAACTGGGAACCACGGGATGAAAATCCCGTTTGCATCCGTTCCTCTTTTGAAAATGAAGAAAGAAAGGCATTTAGAGGGTGAAAAAACCTATTACTCTAAGGATAGAAGCCGAATGGCGTCGTGGGCATAAGATCTTCGTCATTCATCCCCCTAGCTGACCCCATTGCGCTTCTCACTTCCAAGCCCGAACCTTCCTCGCAGAGGTCCGGCAGACATTTTCGTCCACACATCACACTCGTTACTCTTCATAGGTTCTGTTACCGTGGGCGCTGTTTTATTCTTCTCGACAGCAAATCTCGAGTATATCCAGGGCCCCTGCAAGCGAGATTGACGATGCTTGTCGCAAGAGCTCCTACAACGCTGTCCGATCAAGTGACAACGGGTTAGGTGAGATGAAACAAGATTTAGACATAGAAAGCGAAGCACTCACTGACACCGACGCCGAACTTAGCGGTCTAGGAATGACAGGACGCGGAATGACGTCAGGGACTCGGGGGCGGGTGCAACGTGCCTGAACATTTTGGGCCGAGAAATACCCCCCCTGGGTTCGCTTAATCAGAGGGTCGGGGCTACATATAGAGGGTTCTCAATACTGGCCTCCAAGCCGCGCCGGGATTGCAAGCACCTTCCCAACAGGGAGCTTACGTAACTGGAGACGTCACCAAACCCGTGTCAACTGTTGACAACTACACTAAGCGAAGGACCAGACATGATGGGTTGGGAGGGGGATAGGACTATATTACCACGATGCCTGCGACATGTGCTAGGCAGTATGCCCTGAATCACCCGGCGTTTGAATGTCTTCTGAAAGCGTTCGGTTCGCTGAAAGTACTGCCAGGTAGTTCTTCACTGGAAATGGCTTCGTAGTCCTAGTCGGTATACTCAAGCCATAGGCGGATTACTTTCCGGTTCAAAGTCGGTTGTCTCTTCATAGGTTCTTTGACTTCGACCGTTATATCACATGCCCCCATAAGGAATTTACACAGATATATAGGCGCTAATTATAGACAGATATTCCACATCTTTTTTTTGGAACACCGCCGAACGGAAGGAGTCCACTAAGAGGACTACCCTGGGCATGACCACGATCGCCACGACAACAAAGGATAGCACTTCTCTCACGCATTTTATTAGCCTTAACGCCGTAGCTCGGTCTAGGTTCGGCAGGGGACTTGTAATCGATCCCAATTCCAGAGCTTCGGTCATCCTAGATGGCGTGAAGGTTGAAGCTAGGATTGGACGAGAGGCAGTGGCGAAGGGAACAGGATATTTGCCTCTCTAGGAGACCTTGATCTCTAGCGTTCAGGATCTCAGGGAATTAGCATAGGAAGGAACGGAGGGGTTACGAGGGGTAGGTGACCGTAGGCCTTGTCTCCACTACGCTATAAACGGGTTGTCTGGAGTTGGGGGGAGGTCTCCGATGGGGTGGCTGAGTTTCGTTACTGGTGTGCCTTCAAGCATTACAAAGGATGAAGGTGTATTTCCTGGGATCGATAATGGAGCTCTCCACATCTGCCGCTGGTGAGCAGTCGGCCCCTAAGACTTTGCTAGTCCTGTGGCGGATCGTAAACTGTCCCTTCACCGATCTGTGCCTGCTCTTCGTAAACCCAACGACTGAAAGAATTCAGTGTTAAATGCACGGTTTGACTGAATGCTGAAGTTGACCATACAGACCGGATACTGTTTGCTTGGCTGCACGGCGTCTCGAAGCTATATGGGATAGCTCGATACACAATCAGCTTGGTATACTTAATTGAGATCGAATATCAGGATCCCGAAGTGTTCAGGAGTAAAGCAAGACGACGGATCCGTAGTTGAGAGACAGAATGGGGCCGCAAGTAGCAAACAGACGCCAAGCCTTCACTTTTTCCGTCGGTAGTTGCGCGTCGTTAGAAGGGAAGTGATGCAGACTCAAGTATATTGCAAGTGCTGACCAGAGGTAATGATGTGGGAGTGAACGAGGTGAGCGGGGATTGCAAGCCGACCCGGAAAGTCTCTTTTAGTGACCCGCGGGAATCCTTGTCATCAGGGTTTCACATGCCAAACGCTTGGGATGCTTTGCCATTGGAAGAACCGTTCGCTTACTTCGACGCTATACCGCTCCCATCACCATTCCTTTTACAAGGTTGCTGGCTTTCCTTGGTAAACCGGTTGACATGCCAGTCAGTCGGTTAAATCGCAATTACCCGGCGTCCTAGAATTTACCGAAAATCCATCGACGAAATAATCACCGACAATAGGCATTGCTACTACGGATGCATCCGTAGGCAGAAAAACCAGCGCATACTCATTAGCCATCAGCTTCCTCGCCGGCCCGTCCGATGGAAACGGCAACATCTTCGCACAAACATGTCCTAAAGGTACGAGTTCCAATACCAATGCCATGGTTCCGCAATTTCTTGGCGATCTCACACTTTTATTTATATTAATTTTCTTGACAAATCCTTGTAACACAGCAACACTCACCAAGTCAATATTGGCAGTCTTCGGATAGACTCTCACCGCCGGAAATGACGGTACCAAACTCCTGAGGAACGTTCGTCCTAGGGCCGAATGTCGGGAAGAGGAAATTCAAATTCCAAGTCGCTGTCGGTAAAAATGCCACGTCGGAGAAGAAACTGTTTCTTCGGTGTCTGAATTAGGCACAGAGGCGACATAATGTGTATCTCGATAGTCCCAGGTACGGGAGTGCGGAGCGCTCGAGAACCCGCCGGCCTCGCGCAAACTCAGCAAAAGGGCCGCAGTATTACACTGCCACTCTCTGCTTGTCACGGCACGTGGACGCGCGGTCTTGCGCCGGCGTCTCTCCTCAAAACCCACTCACTTGACTCTCCAAGCTCGGAATTCTTCACGTCTTGGTTATCGCTTTCCCTCCTCCATAACAAACCGCTGGCTGATGGATCCACCGGCCTAACGAGGCATAGAAGCGATGTTTAGGGTAAGGCGACGTAGGTTGTGTTCCTGGTCGAAGAAGAGAACAAGGAACCTTCCAACTGATGAGAAAATCCGGGACAGTTCGTAGCAAATCTTACTAGGAACTTCTTCTAATTGGCATATACCTCCGATATGCATTCGCCCAGCGAGTATAGCCTTCTGCGCCCAAGCTCACTTTTCACCCCATCAGGATATCCCCCCACCAAGGAATCGCACACGTCTCCTCTGGGCGTTTCTGAAGTCTAGGCGACACTTGGCACCGTGTGATTGCAACCCATCCCCAAGTGACCAAACGCAGCCTTTTGGTATTGAGAAGGCCCGGGAGAGCCTCGGCCAGCTCTTGACACTCGGTATTATGGCATTCTCGTGAGACTTGGCGTGTATACTTGAGACTTAGCTCGGGTATCGGTCATGGTTGGAGCAG
>WSTY01001288.1:0-11212 GCA_019633465.1 Tulasnella sp. 417
ATCGACATGGACTGAGATGGAGCGGTCCGGATGCTGCGTCGTTGCCGCCGTGGAGTCGAACGCTCCTATGGCTCCGAGGCTCTTGGAAGCTGGGGGTGGCTCCGTAGACGCGGACTTTTGCACGGGCAGCGCCGCGTCTGAACGTCTATCAAGGTCGAAGCGTCGCAAGTTGTCCGTCAGTCAACAATGCAAGTTCGCTCACTGTACGAGAAGAGAAGAGAGCATGAACGCACTGGGATAAAATCTCCTCGATTCTGAGGAGGGTCGTTACCAGTCTCCTAACACCTCCTTGACGACTTTCTTCCCCGATCCAAATTTGTCGAGCATCTTAGATTTGGCCTTGGGCCGACTCGAGGCTGGTGAGTGAGACGCTGATCCGGTGGTGGACTGCTGCGAGCCTGATCCATTGGCAGCAGCCGTTCGAGAGATGAGAGCTTGTGGATCTGCGACCGCGAGCGAGGGGATGGGTGGGTGGGTGAGTTGGCTGTCGTGTTCGGGTACGCCGTCGTCGACCGAGCAAAGAGAATACTCGTGATACTAGCAGGGTAAAGTAAGGACAAGGACGCCATCAGAGAGAAATGGTTCTGGATACTTAAGAGGAGTGTATCGAACGAGAGTCGATTGAGTGTAGCGGGAGAGATAAACCAACGCAATGGATGGCCTTGTATGATGGTGCTCGTACATTTGATTCCCACTTTGAGAGCAAGGATATCCGAGGCTGGACCACGCTGTCGGCCCCCGGTGTTTGCATCAGGCTCGAGTTGGCTCCAGAGGGTAGGAATAAGAGAATGTTGTGGCAGACTGCAGGATGGTCGAAATTGCAATGGCCGAATTCGCCGCCGCTAACTCCGTATTGCAAGTTCCGTTGATCAAATGCCGGCGCTGTCGCACACATCGACGGGCGTCGCGGCGAAGCGACAACAACGCTAGTGAATAGGTATATCTCAGTGGGTATGAGCACAACGCTCAGCATCAACGTGTTAAACAGTTAGAGTGGACAGGACATATCAATGGTCCAATGAAGAGAATAATTGACGGAGATGTGTGGAAGAAGGCGTTTTGATATGACGTTTGTGATCATTTGCATTCGTAGTCCTGGCGATAGGACGAGGCGAATCAAAATGTAGGCGGGAGATCAACCTACAAACTCAGGGTCGTGCCGCCACAACCTAAGACTACCATAACGGGAGCACAGAGATCAGAAGACAAAACATAACTAAATGCGGCGAGAATGTAAGATAGTGTGTAGAGGATTTGATCCAGGACGAAGCCTCCTTCAAGTACTAGCCCGGTGCTAGTGATGTGGGAGCTCGACGGAGGGAGCGCAAGAATTGGCTCCACCTCCAGGTGTTAAGAAGCCTGGATGAATGGTTGAATTTCTTCAATAAACGTCTCGCACCTTGCAACGAGCTGGTTCAAACTAAGTCCACCCCAAGCTGCAGACGCCTCTCGAACCAGGCGCTCTGCCTCGGCGTATTGAGCTTGGTCTCGACGCAGCCAGCCTAGATACCGATAAATGCTCGCCGAAGAGTATTTGTCCCCAATGTCACGATATATTTGTTGGACTTCCAAGTACGACTCTGCGGCTTTGGCGTATTCTCTGCGAGCTTGGTGAACAAGTCCTATACCTTTTAGTGAATCGGCGTACCCGAGCTGATCCCCAAGTTTAGAGTAGAGGTCCCTGGATTGGATGTACGACTCCTCCGCTTTCGAATACACGTCACACATCCGGTACACGGCTCCCAAACCGTTGACCGACTGGGCAATGCCGAGCTGATCACCGATTTCGGAGTAGAGGTCACGAGATTGGATGTACGACTCCTTCGCTTTGGAATATTCGCTCCGCATCCGGTATACGTCTCCCAAAGCCAAAACCGAGTTGGCAATGCCGAGCGGATGCCCTAGCTTAGAGTAGAGGTCACGGGATTGGACATACAACTCCTCCGCTTTCGAATACTCGTCCCGCATCCGGTACACGTCTCCTAAAGCCTTGGCCGAGTGGGCGATGCCGAGCCGATCCTGGAGTTTAGAGTAGAGATCACGGGATTGGATGTACGAGTCCTCCGCTTTCGAATACTCGTTCCGCATCCGGTACACCTCTCCCAAAGCCAAAACCGAGTGGGCAAAGCCGAGCCGATCCTCGAGTTTAGAGTAGAGGTCACGGGATTGGATGTACGATTCCTCCGCTTTTGAATACTCGTCCCGCATCCGGTACACATCTCCCAAACCCTTGACCGAGTGGGCAATGCCGAGCCGATCCTCAAGTTGAGAGTAGAGGTCATGGGATTGGATGTACAACTCCTCCGCTTTCGAATACTCGTCCCGCATCAGGTACACGTCTCCCAACCCCTTGACCGAGTTGGCAATGCCGGGCCGATCCCTGAGTTTAAAGTAGAGGTCACGGGATTGAATGTAAGACTCCTCCGCTTTCGAATACTGGCTCTGCATCCGGTACACATCTCCTAAAGCCTTGGCCAACTGGGCCAAACCGAGCTGGTCCCCGAATGTAGAGTAGAGGTCACGGGATTCGATGTAGAACTTCTCCGCTTCTGAATACTCATTCCGCATCCGGTACACGTCCCCCAAAGCCTTGGCAGACTGGGCAAAACCGGGTTGGTTCCCGAGTGTAGAGTAGATGTCACGGGACTGGATGTACGACTCCTCCACTTTCGAATACCTGTCCCGCATCCGGTACATGTCTCCCAAATCTTTCACCGAGTTGGCAATGCCAAGCCGATCCCCGATGTTAGAGTAGAGGTCACGGGATTGGACATACAACTCCTCCACTTTGGAATACTCGTCCCGCATCCGGTACACGTCTCCTAAAGCCTTGACCGAGTGGGCGATGCCGAGCCGATCCTCGAGTTTAGAGTAGAGGTCATGGGATTGGATGTACGACTCCTCCGCTTTGAAATACTCATTCTGCATCTGGTACACCTCTCCCAAAGCCAAAAGGGAGTTGGCAATGCCGAGCCGATCCTCGAGTTTAGAGTAGAGGTCACGGGATTGGATATACGACTCCTCCGCCTTTGAATACTCGTCCCGCATCCGGTACACGTCTCCCAAACACTTGACCGAGTGAACAATGCCGAATTGATCCTCAAGTTGAGAGTAGAGGTCATGGGATTGGATGTACAACTCCTCCGCTTTCGAATACTCGTTCCGCATCTGGTACACCTCTCCCAAAGCCAAAACCGAGCTGGCAATGCCGAGCCGATCCCCGAGTTTAGAGTAGAGGTCACGAGATTGGATGTATGACTCCTCCGCCTTCGCATACTTGTTCCGCATCCGGTATACGTCTCCTAAAGCCTTGACCAACTGGGCCAGACCGAGCTGGTCCCCGAGTTGAGAGTAGAGGTCACGGGATTGAATGTACAACCCCTCCGCTTTTGAATACTCCTTCCGCATCCGGTACACGTCCCCCAAAGCCTTGACAGACTGGGCAAAACCGAGCTCGTTCCGAAGTTGAGAGTAGAGGTCACGGGATTGGATGTACAACTCCTCCGCTTTCGAACACTCGTTCCGCATCCGGTACACCTCTCCCAAAGCCAAAACCGACTGGGCAAACCCGAGCTCGTCCCCGATTTCAGAGTAGAGGGCACGGGATTCGACATATGCTTCCTCCGCCTTGGAGTACTCGTTCTGCAGGCAGTAAACCACTCCAATTGCAATTAAGGCCCATGCCTGTCCCAATTTATCTCCAACGGACCTTGCGACTTCGAGAGACTGTCCAAAGTATTTTTGGGCTTCCGGGCTCCGGCCGTTTTCTAGCTGAGTCCAACCAAGAGCGCATAAAAGTCCACTGGATTGAGTTTTCGTCCACTGGTCCCCGCTTCTGCGCAACGGTATCGTCTGATTCTGAACGCATCTTATGTGAGTAAAGAATTACTTATTTCGAAGATACCTTACCATGTAAGAGAGCATTTGTTGGCACCTCAACCCTGCTGGCCGCTCGTCCGCGGCTAATCTCAAACAGTCGTCCATCAGTCTGCAGAGCTCCTTTATGTCGGTGAAGTGAACATTGTTGTGAAGAGCTGGAATATCATAGCTCGTGATTCGCCGAATGACAGCCATCTCATTCGTGTCTTCAAATGGAAAGTTGCCTGTGACGGCCTACAGTGATAGGGGCACGGGGTAAGCAACGCCACCTGGGTTCTCCCCACTTCACGTTGGCTCACCTCCCAACAAATCCAACCGAAGGCCCAGATATCACTACCCAAACTAGGCAGTGCCCCGTCTAAAAGCTCAGGGGCTGCCCACCGGACTGTCCAAGCCGGACCCGTCATCGTGATGAATTGGCCGGATTCTGCGATTACTACCTTCAGTGACCCAACCTCCGGTGATCCCGTCGACGCTCGTCGTGGCATCCCTGTTGCCTTGGCCGCGCTGACGTTGAGCACAGTTGTTTCCGTGGCTGAATATATCGCGCGAGCAGAACCAAAGTCGGTAATAATCGCTCGGTTCTCGGTATTCACAAGGATGTTCAACTGGATTCACGCATTGTCAGCTCTGGTAGGGAGCCGATGTGCAGTCAACTTACTGATTTGAGATCACCATGGCAGATTGGTGGGTTTCGTCCATGAAGGTAACTGAGTCCTCGTGCCACATCGTGTATCTGAACTTCCGTCAGTCAGAGGTAAACGATTAACATGACGAATTCACCTACCAAAGAGATACGTTCTGGCAGCTCCCATTGGGCAGACCGAACGAACTCTCTCAAGTTGCCATTCTTCTCCCAACGAAATACCATCCAAGCGATCCCGTTGTCACTGTCCTCGACGAAGCCGACGATCTTTACCACGTTCTCGTGGCGCAGTTTCGCGAGAAGACTAACTTCATGGGCGAATGGCTTCGATCAAAGTACAAAATTCTCAATCGTCCTCATCCCTGCCAATGAACCCGTGAATACTCACGGCGAGAACTCGATCATCATCTGTATCTGTATCGAAGCGCAGCTTCTTTACTGCAAAGTATTCCGTAACTTCGGACTCTAACGATGTTGAGGGTTGACTGGAATCGAGGGTTGCTACCTCGACGTCCGCGTTCCCACCCATCTTGGGGACTTGACCTTCGATCGGTTTGATTCGGGCTCGGTCGATTCGAAGGTGGGATACCGACGCGAGGACTTTCCTCTGAGCCAAATATGCAAGGTTGCTTACTTAGAGTCTCGATGAAAGGTCCATCTCGTCTAACCGCTCACCGGGCAGATTTTGAGGCGCTTCATGGCCTCCTCCACGTTTTCCATCTCGGCCTCCTGGGCGCCTGCGAGGCGAACTCCTTCCTTTTCGCCGCTGATATTCGCCGCCATTGTAGTGTAGTTCTTACGAGGTGTTCGTTGATGGGGAATCGATCGGCTTGGTTTGAGGGGAGGCAATTGAGTGCAGTGGTGGTTATACATATCACCGCGTAGGCATTGAATCTCAACACGCGTATTCACCGCCCAGCTACCCTGTTTGGGTGTTACCTTGTGGTGCGCGCATTTCCGAAAAGCCTCAGCAGCTCGATGACTCTATTAACCCCCCCCCCCCGGATGTTGGAACATTCTTTGCACGAGGCCCTGGCGTGGATTGGCGCACTTGATCAACGTCAGCTCCAACCGAGACTACGGTGCTCTCGCTCACACCGTCTCAACATCTCGCGGGCACCATCAATTCAATCGAACCCTTACTCCAAGGATAGCGACCAATCTCAACAACCAAAACGTCAAAAGCTCCATTCCTCGTAGATCATACATGCAAAAAAATCGCACCATAGATAAGATTAAGGAATGTTCACAACCCATCGATCGACCGTACAATCCAGATTGTCTCCTGATAACATTGAAGACATATAACAACGCGTCCCATACAGCACGAGCTCAAGGGGAACCACCTCAGCTGAAACGTGCGCAATCATAATAGACAGCTCTTCTAAATTCATCGCACCTCCGTTGGACAAAGCGCCCGAGTCCACCGAATCAATCGAATCGATGCTATCTCTTACCCTTCCTTCCCTCTCCAAAATCTCGGGTCCAACTCGACTGAGACTCGACAACGTCCCCCCACGGCTCCCCATCCGCATCGCAAACCCAGCGGAGGTAAAGCCCAATTCCCTCGGTCGAGACCGCGGTCGTGGGAAGGGAACCTTGCCGAACGCTTCTCCACCGACACGGTCTTCGTCGAACGTGTTCTTCCTCGTGGATCCGCTAAGGCTCGTTTCGGCGGCTGTGGTGCTCGTCGAGACGGAATACAAGCCCGGTGACTTCAAACTCTCCCATTCCAGCCATAGCTTAACAGCGGAGGAGGACGAGACGTCCTGCCCTTCCGCCACTTCCGCGAGGTCACCTCGAACCAACTCCTCCCATCTTGGACCTCGGCTAACCAACTGTGAGGTCGTTCGCGTTTCCTCTCTGGACCGTCATCAGTTTCTTAATTCGGCGACGCGGTCGAAGGGCTGGTATCGACGAGTGTCCCGGTGTGAGCAGGTGGTTGAACCCGAGCGCTGGAAACGACGAGGGAAGTCGGTAACGGCGGAACCGGCGGAGGTACCTCCTCAACTAACCCTCCTGTAGACGACCCTTCCCCACCATCCCGTCCCAAAACCGTCGACAATGAAATCTTGAACGATCTCCTTGGTCTCCTCGCCCACATCGTCTGAACACCTTGTGGGCACCATCAAATCCATCGAACATTGACTCCAAGGATGGCCCCCGTCTGGGTATCGATCAATCTCAATAAAAAAAGATCACAAGCTCCATTTCTCGTCGAACATACATGCAAAAGATGGTGAAATAAATAAGATTAAGAAAATCCAACCATCGACCGACCGTACTATCCAAATCCTCTCTAGATAACATAGAAGACATACAACGCACGCGTCTCAGACAGCACGAGCTCAACGGGGACCACATCAGCTGAAAACGTGGGCGGTCAATCTCGACAACTCTTCCACATCTATCGCACCTCCATTGAACGAAACAGTCGAGTCCCCCGAATCAATCGAATTAATGCTATCCCTCATCCTCGCTTCCATCTCAAGTATCTCGGGTCCAACTCGACTAAGACTCGACAACATCCTTCCACGGCTGCTCATCTGCATTCCATACCCGGTGGAGGTGAAGCCTAGCTCCCTAGGTGTAGACCGCGACCATGGAAAGGGAACCTTGCCAAACGCATCTCCAGCGGCGCGGCCTTCATATCCCATATTCCACCAAACTACCCGATAAATATATAATACTAGCTTATACAATAATAAAACATGGCTAGCATGGGATTTGAACTCTCAAAACCCATAAATTTCTTGCTTCTGCTTGCATTTACAGCATAGCGAGCCCAAAACAGCATTAAATCTCATCGGAGCCGGATGGTAAGCTACCATAGTATGCAATATGTATATCCGAATACCTATGAAAGCTAGGCCGAGCTGGATGGGCTCGTTCAGCATCTGGGCCTGCCCCTTTCCGCTTAACTCCGCGCATTGCCCGTGCCCCATTGAGGGAATGTATCTCCCCAATTTGCAACCAGTTCCTTTCCTTTTCTCACTCCCAAAGTCGTTTCAATTAATTGGTATTATTTAGCTAGTATCTATGGAGCAATATCGAGAGGGAGAGGGCATATATCTAATGTACAATTTTGTATTCAAATTTTTGTGCGACAAGTTCTCATATTTACTCTAAATAGTTGTTTATCTAAGTCAGTGCAGGTTTGGATGTCAGAGGGTGAGTGGTTGTTGAGATATGATGGGGTGTGTTCCTCATGTTCACGGGCGGTGCGGACGGCGCGCGGCATCTTGTGGGCACTGAGGAGCGGTGGGGGGCAGTGTGGAGGGGGGATTGGGTAACGCATTCCTGACTGTTGTTGTCCTTCCTGTTCTTCAGACAACGGGGAGAACGAAATGAATATCTGTTCCTAAGGGTTTTGCCACATCGCCGGACTCCGGAAGCCGCCGCGCCGTGGGATGGTTTACACAACAAGAGGATCGGTGAAGCCGGCCTCTAGATTATCAGGGACTGGACAGGGTGAACAGGTGGGCAAACAGTTGACAGCCCAAAGAGGGCAAGGACAGCCTGCCCCTGGGCGAGTCTATCTCGGGGATCTGTTTAGAGTCCACCACGTGGTAGACCTTGGTGAGCAGGAGTGCCTACCTACCCCGGGGTTGAAGCCAGTCTCAGTGGATGCCCGCCTTGGGGGGTTCGAGCCGGCAATCGCCCCGCCGCTCGCCGAACGTTGGCCGGGAGAGCTGCTTAGTTTAGAGCCCCCCATACGGTAGCCCTTTTGGCACAGGAGTATTTTGCTCGAGCATCTGCCCCCGTGTTTGTAAACCGCTCTCTGAGGGCGGCAACCCTGGGGTTGGGTTACCCCGCCGGTGGAGTTCGTCGAACCCCAAATAAGTTTTTCGCTGCCGGCACCTCACTCCCAGCGACGAGACGGCTGGTGTATCAGCAAGAGCTGCCACCCCCACGTTCCGGTTGCTCTCATGAGATATACGCCTTGGGCTTTGGATTAGGCATCATCGACGCTCGCCCCGCCGGTCTGGATCCCTGCCGTTCTGAAGATCCAAGTAACCCCCGTGTTCAATGGGCTCTAAATGTAAGACCGCCCCCGGGCCCGACTTGAGGATAGCGCCAGGTGGAGTCCAACCCCGTCGCTTGCTGATTGCTCTCAGCCAGATCGGACCTTACCCCGCCGGTGAGATCGCCTTGCCGGGGCACCTCTCGTCTCTGCTGGATGGACTCCCCCCAGGTCCAACTCGACTGTTTATCCCGATTGGTCACGGTGGTCTCCCGGGGTGAGCGCTCTGAATACTCGGTCATATCTGGGGGGAGCTATCCAGGTCGGCTCGCAATCGGGTATCCAGCATACCTGGTTTCGTTAGCCACCAGTAGACCCTATAGAAGTGGATAGATAGATGAGGCTCGAGCAACGGGTGGAGCAACGCACAATTTGGGTGGTTCCATACAAGTCGGAGTTCATTATTGGATAAAGGCACCGTTTGTAGAAGTACTCCGACAGTTAGGTTAATGATAAAATGATGCACTCGCAGTTTAGTTAAATTTAGGGCCAGTCAAAAAAATTCATACTAATGTGAGACGTGCAAAAGCGAACGCCACGAAAGGTCAACTATACATCGAGCAAGATCCTCCATTTTTCTGCATTAGTTCTTCAATTTCGGGTCTAGCGTGTTCGCCGCCTGTCAAACCGGCCTCGTAGCCTACTATTTCGAGGTTTTTGAGTGGGGCTGGTAGGGTGGCGTCTGTACCGCCAGATGCGCCTGCACGGGCCCGCAGCATGTGTAAGAGGCTATCAAGACAATGGAAATGACACGAAAGTACGAGGTTCGTCAGGTGAGGGAGAGGCCATCGACCTAGCTCGCCGACTGTTGAAAGGGGGCTAGAGAGGTATTGGATTAATGAGGATCCCCCGTCGTCCGCCATCGAGATATTCAAGCTCGTAACGTTGGGAGGTGATTCAGCAGAGAGCATTGAAACTAATTGCATTGCACTGGATCCTGATAGGCTGGCGTCCAATGTTATTTCCGTCTCTTTGTTCGGAAGCTTGTCGAGCATCCAATGCGCGATTTCGACGCCAAGGGAGTCGGCAGAAAAGCTGAACCAGACATTGGGAGTCCAGAGATCGCCCGAGGATCGGTCGGCTATGATCCTGAAGGGTTGCCTTTGGGTTCCTTTCGAACAGATAATTGGAATAAAATGGCCAACGGCTCTAACCAGTGCGTCCGAAACGTCGCCCCGCATTAGATCACCCCGCAGGGTTATGTTCTGGCAAGCTGGAGCACGAAGACGACTTGATAGATCTACTGCTCCAACAGAAGCCTTTGTTTGAATAGAAAGGTGTTTTAGATGCGGGAGAACAATGTGGTGGTGGAATGCGGCACCGTCCCCCTCCGCCGGCTGGAAATCCCCCTCGAAACCAAAATTTTCTAGGTTTGGCAGGGTTGGGAGAAATCTGATCAGCTCTTGGAGAAGTGGCCTTGGGTTGTAATATGTGGAGATGTTCAAGACGCGAAGATTCCTGAATTGGTCTTTCCTTCCCCATTCGATTAAAACCCCCTGAATGTCCAATTCCTGCAGGAGGGGTGCCATGTGTCCTTGGAACGGTGTGATAGGAGCTAGGTCATGCTGGCGTACTTTCAAGCAAAGCGCCTCCAGACGAGGCGCTACCGGAGCGACCAACGATTTGAAGAGACCTTCCGAGGTCCCGTAGGCCACACTGATCCTGGCACGCCTCCACCGTTCCATGTTAGCGTGAATCGACGAAAAGAGCCGTTCCGTTTTTGCGTCACTCCAGCATGCCCACATTAAATTGTAGTTTACGTCCAAGGGGGCGTTCTTCGACTCGCGGATCGCCCGTTCGATGGTGCCGGGGGGGTCGCCATCGCTGACTCGGCTCCAAAGTTTCGGGCTGCCTTTCACCACCTCTCGCCACCTTGAGCAGACGGTGCTGAGTGCCTGCACATGAGTTAGGCAGGGGCCTAAAACTTGAGTAGCGTAGTAAAGGATGATGGCGAGAAGTTCCGATGGTAAATCCTGGATGCTGGTTCTGGTGTTGTCCTTCATTGGCAAAGGTTGATGCAGAAGCCCAACTTTTGTTCCCGCGACATTCATTCTACACGAGTCGGGTCAGAGTTAGACAGGCCTTGCACGTCCTCATATAGATACTGGGCAGTGAAACGCACATTCTCTTGAGTGGAGTGATGGTCGGCTGGGCGTTGAACGATTCGTTGCTGCTTTCGGTCACAAGTTTGATCTCCGTAAATCCCGCTTGAGGCCGTCAGGCTGTGTTTCCATCTGTAGGAATCTCTTTGTTCTACCCAAGACCTTTAACCCATTGACTCTAGGTGAAAGGCTGAATTTTGGGTGGTCCACAACTGAAAGCGGGGACAGAGTATACCACTGATTCTCCCCCCATAGGCACCGATGAAAGCTCACCGAACCCCCATCCATTTCGCCCCCACTCTAAGTGGTCTCTCTCTAATTATTGCATGTTCCCAGAACCCGTCATGGTAGGGTGATGGGTCTTACCAGCAGGAATTAAGGTGTCTTTAAGCGCCCAGAGGCCTCCAAGACCGTCAGTCCCGGTTGCTACTTCCACTCCCGTCCCGTCTCGTCGCCTCTCAATCTCAGCTCCGTCTCATTTTTTTCCTTCGGTTCGCTTCCCCTCCTTTTTTACGCTCTTTGGCCGTGTCTGTCCTCCTCCCTCTCTCTTGTGGTTTCTCC
>WSTY01001289.1:0-11208 GCA_019633465.1 Tulasnella sp. 417
TTGCAACAGAGTCGGATGGACCCTAACGCCAAGTTGGCCAACGGTGAGGTCAGATCAGCGCAAGGTGACGAGGGCGCTCCACACGCCCTCCCCACCTAGACACGCCAATGGTGGAACCCCGTCCGATCGGAAAGCGCTGACAAAGCAGGAGCCTCCGATCGGAAGGGGTTTCTCGGGGGTTTCTCGAAGAGGGGGTTTCCAAATAGAATTACCCCTCATTTATATTCCGTTCCTTGTTCCGTGCGCTGCAGTGTGTTTTCCCGACCTCTTTATACCTGTTGTGCGTCTCTTATATGCGGCGCAAAGTCCCTCCTTTCTTTCCGTTCTTTTTTGTTCATTTGCCTGTGTGGTAAAACAAAACCGTCATTGACACTCGTATTGTTCTGCAAGAACGGAATGAAAGCACCCGACGGCCAATCTCTAGTCAGGACACCAGTGAAATATCACCATTTCTTCGACTTTACCGTACCCAACGGCTACGCGTGCACTTCGTTCTGGGCCACCGAGCCGGGGTGCGCCGAACTTCAAGGACTACAGTACTATATACTATTACAGATTCTCGATATAGCAATACCAAAATCAACTGGCTTAAATTAGAGAATTATTATGCGAAGTATTAGGCTTTGTCATATGGATACAATTGCAACCTTTCATTTTGATTCGGATGAGAGACGTTGTTAGCCAAGACAATCAACTGCTAACCCGAAACCAATGAACTCGGGTTATGACGCGATCCTCACCTTCAAATGAAATTTGATCTGAATTCAAGCTCGCTGAATGGCATAACATTCCGGTGGGAACATCGGCTGCTGCAACAACAGATCCTGTACAGCGCTCTGCAGCTCAAGACGCTTTCCTGGTGTAAATCGATCGGAATCAACAAGCGCTTTGACATCTGGATCTTCGTATGTGTTTCGTATGGAAAAGGCATCTGAGAATTGTGCCTTCTCTGGGTCCGGGTCTGGCAGCGCGTGGGCCCTCTTGACCGCCTTTTCCAGGGCCGCGATGAAGGCTTCAACGCCATCCCTGTCGTTCATCATGTCGCACGTCGCTTCCCTGTATTCCCTCAATAGCTTTTCGCAAACTTGGGGGACAAAGGCAGGAGGAATCCGTCAGTGACAATGGAGAAAGCGGCAGCAAGAAGTCAAACATAGACCTTACAACGTCGATATGTTTCCTGAAAGACCAAAGGTCAGAGCTAGCGTACTCAGAGAGTACACTTATGTCTTCTTACAATTTGCCACCTCACAATCGATGACCAAAATGTAGGACCGAACGATCCACGGTTCTTGATCTAGGCAGTCCTGTGACATTCAGCTAATTGACCCCTTCAACATAAACTAAATCTACGTACCAGGTAGACCATGAGCTCAATATGAGCTACTTGGCTTTTGTACTTGTCCTCCAACACCGCGTTACTCGAATGGGGTAACCACCGTCGAGTTCCCAAACGACGGTCTCGCTCGGCTCTCGTAAGTACTCTAAAATGATAGAAGCATCATCGTCGAGCCGCGATCCCTTCATGGGTGATGTGTTAATAGACTTAATTAGAACCCACTTCTGGATTCGGGGTATGATGCAATCACGGATGATGAAGAGGGAATCTTGCACGTCCACCTCTCTCCGATGATCGACCGGCTTCTCAGACAAGGCGAGAACCATCGCGGAGGCCGTGTCTCGGGCAGCCAACAGACGAGCATAAAGATTTTGCTTCTGGGCCCTTGGATTTGTCTGTCTGTATTCAAACTGTTGAGCACCGCGGAGGTAATTAGCAATCAGCAGGATCACACGCCACGATAGTGTCGGGAAAAGTTACCATGCGAGCGATGTGGTTTCCAGCATTCTAAGGGCGGAAGAGATGCTTAAGTGATCAGCGTATAATGGTGAGACAGTAATATGGGCTCCGATGGAGGACGTACAGATAGCATTCCGTTCAGCGACCTTGAGGGAGCTAATGACCAGGCCACAACGAGTACGGCGAATTCGAATTCGAGTTGATATTTATCGCTGGGAATACCGTTAGATCGGGCGACTGGGCAAGGGATCCGATCTTCTATCGACACAGCCCAAACGATGGGACAAGTGACGTCCAAGTTAGGCAAATGTGTATCGAAGGAAAATACTAGTTTTGTAGAAAATGAGATGAGTTGTATACAGCTCCCAACCGCATTAAGGCCTCTTCTACAGCCCTGAAAAACAAGCCACTCCATATAATCAGCTGTCTCTGTGATTATCTCTATCAGTACGACTGTCGTGGGGCCGGAATTTATTTCCAGCTAATCTCGCGCACCCGCAGTTTCTATCTTTCCATAGAACCAGTACCTTCCAATATATTTTCTTGATTTCTTCAATTGTGCAAATGACACTGACGTGGGTTGGGGGTTAGTACGTTAGCATCGATCTGAATAAAATGAGCTGCAATCAAGTACCTCCGTCAAAATTGGCCCCCCCCTGACCTACGCCCGCTGCATCCCCATGCCGCTGTATTTCGTCACCAGCCCTCTCCGTTGGAGCTCTTGGCAGGCATCCGACAGTTCTCCAAATCTCGATGCTCGTGTCAGTTCAAGAATTGTGCCTATCCTACCAGCGGCAGAGGAAACGTCTTCGTACCCGGGGTCGTAAGTTTAAATGCCTCCATTGGGCGGTACGTGCGGTTGAGCCGATGACCTCGACTGCCGGCAGGAACTCGGGCATGCGCCAATTCTACGATTTTGCTCCCCTTCTCGACCGGGGCATTTTCTCTTTCAGGAGCCGAGTAGAGAGCTTCAACATCTCCAGATCGCCCGCCACATCGATGCCCGAACGGGCCAACCAAAGGGATACCCAGCCACAGGTACGGGCTTCCTCTTGGACTATTATGCTTTAAAACGTCAAGGGGGTGTGAGGTTAGTGTACTTATGGCCTTGTTTTGCCAGGGCGAGGGTGAAGTTATTGCCGGGCATGTTCGAAGCCAGGCTGATGAGAGGGCCCTTACAACTGGTGGTCATACGCGTTAGTTTGTCTGAGGCTTAGCGTCGAGTGTTCCTCTTCGCAAGCAATTGACAGTCCCACTAACCTTCGACATGACCACATAGATCCATCGGATCTGTGTCGCGATAGCGCTCGTCGTCCGACCCCTCCTTGGGATTGTCCGCCCATCGAGCAACACGACCCCTGTATCGCAAAAGCACATACCGCGTTTGAAGGTGCAGGACCCAACAATGGTACTTTCACACAAACGATAGACAGGACCACCACGAGTCCCCGCCGGAACAGCAAAGCCATCATAAAATCTTCCCCCATTCCCTTAGAGCCGTGGCCCAGGGCTATCCTTTCCGGTCACCAACCCTCCCCCGTCAATTGGCATCAGATAGAAGCGCCGGACTCCGCCTCCATCGCTACATCTCCCCGCACTGGTAGAGCTCATTCGTCAATAGAGGGCTTACCAACTCACCCCAATCTCCTTCTAACTTCTAATGGAGGAACTCCTCCTGATCGCCAATCCCCAAGAATCACCGCGGTCTCGTTTCCTAGATGTACGAGAACCGAAGAACCAGATCACTCCTGCCATTCCTGTTACGAGATGCGACCCTTTGCCAACGCTCGTGGTACTGCGCATGACCCAACGATTTCCACTTGGTCCTTCAGCGAGAGGCCATATATTGCGGAACGAGGCCTTTCCTACGAGGGTCCAGGCCCGCGGGGTGGAGAGGGTGTGTTCCAATCCCCACAAGGCGATTCGGGCAACGGGACGAATTCCCTTCCCTCCCAGGTAGCAAGCCAAACGGGTGCTACCATCGTGTCCCAGCCGCCGACGTTTGCCGGGGGCCTTCCTCCCATCATATCAATCCCCGGCTCGCACGGCAGCCGGCCATCAAGTAGACATAGAGATGCTGCAGACGCCTTTCTAGGCATCACGCAGAGCAACTCTAGACACGTCGAAGACTCTTTAGAAAGAGGGGTAATCGGGAACCAGCTCGAGGTCGAAACCGGGCTTACACCTTGGCTTGATCTCAACGCCCTCAGTTCTCGGGCCAAGGTGGTAATTACGGTGGTAATACTGGTAATAGCATCGCTTGGGGCCATTGTAAAGCTCGTTCAGGCAATTCGACCACCCACACCAACGCATTAGCGCATCCCCGACCACTACTACCATCATCATCATTATCACTTCACCATAACTGCTGTGCCGACTCACCTCTCTAATGGTAATTTCTAAATTCGCTTTTCCTGGCTTCCTTTGTAACATCACGTCTTTCGTCGCTTTTCGTCCGACTTGTACCTCTAACGTCTCGTTTCTTTTCGTCCGACTTGTACTTCTAACGTCTCGTTCCTTTTTGCTGTCTTGTACTTCTTGCGTCTCGCTGCTTTTGGCTTTCCTGTACCGTTATTGCATGCCTATCGCCCCCTTTGGTTTTCCTAGTACCTTACACGGGTTCGTCTCTCCTGGCTTTCTTTGTACTTTTACCACGTCCCTCTCTTCTCTTCTCCGGCCTCCCAAAACTCCACCTCCTTGACTGCTTGCGTCATTCCCCCGATCAGGTAGGCCGGCTTCCGCTCACCAGCAAATTCTCTAATTGGACCCTCTTGGACTAACGTTGATCTTTTGGAGCTTTCCAAATAGGCTTGATGATCCGGAGTTTGGCCTCGCTGGGCTGGGACGGTAGTCCTCCCTCCCCCTTCCCTTCCAAGGAAATCTCCGTTCTGGTGTTCTCAATCATTAACACTCTTCCTCCATTACCAAGCAATTTGAGATCGAGTCCTACTACCCGGTTCAAGCTGCTCCTGTCTTTTCTCCCACATCACCCCTCCTTCGAATTGTGGAGAGTCACCCTTCCGGGTTTCCCAATACCTCTCCCCTCCCTCTCCCCTCAAGACCAAGCGAGTTCGTGTTCGGACTCTACTGTCAGATTCAATTGACCCCCTCTCCTTTCTCTCATACCGTCCCACTTTCCTTACCACAGTCCTTCCTGCCCGCACCGGCGCCGTGCAAGCAAACGGATGAGGAAGACCCACAAACGCACCGTTCGATCCGCGTAATAGTGTAGCAAAATGACACCCGACACAACGATGGACTTCAGCATCCTCTAAATCCCGTTTCATCTGTGTCATCGTGTCTTGCTAGGTTCCGAATCAATACACGGCTCCGTTTGTTCAAAAATTCCTCACTCTCGAGAAATCACTTCGGCCCATACAAAAAGCCACCCCCAGCCTCCCTGACGCATAAGTCCCTCCAGATGAATAATCGACGAAGGTTGCCGAGAATTCTCGCGGTTGAGCTGCGCCCAATTCTCGAGAACGTGAACTTTCTAGACGGGGCTACAGCCCAACGCGACGCGGCCATGAGCGCGAATTCTCTTACCGGGACTGCAGCGGCCCCTTGCCTCCAGCGCCCCCTTCCGATCGGAATGGGCCTGCTGACTAAGCTAACGTCGCGGTGGCGGTGACGCCAGAAGGAACTCCCCGAGAGCTCATCAAGGCCTTCACCATCGTTGCCGATGCGAGCGACTGAGCTGTTGGTGTCGGGGAGCTGAACGGTCGCAGTCGACTCAACCAACACGTCGTTCACCGTCCACCCAGGACGGTCCCCCATGCCCCGCCGGTATCAACAGCGCGAAGTGAACATATTCAGTTATAGTAAATAGCCAATTGTTTTACGATGCATGCTATAATAATTGATATTTGTGCTCAAGTGCTGGCTAACAACAACCCGGTGTGCATTGCATCTGGTTGACACTGCAGACGGTAACTTTACGAGCATGTGAGAATTGAAGTTAAGATCCTCATTACAACTATGATAAATTTGATTAGCTACATACAGGGTGTCTATGTACGAATGATGGCCGCTGCCTTAATCGCTGGCGTGGGCACGGTCGACAAGCGACGAACAATCCATTGGTCGGGGCTGCGACCGTTCACCTCCCCGACACCGACGGCACAGTCGCGCGCATTGGCTGATGAAGGCGACGACGGCGACGACCTTGACACGCTCTCGGGACCTCCTCCGGGCGCGTCACCCGAGGCGCCAGCTTAGTCAGCATGCCGATCGGAAGGAGTCGCGGGGCGGTTCGCCAGCGGGGGTCGCTGCAGTCCCATCTAGAGAATTCGCGGTCATGGTCGCGTCTCGAGAATTTGCGTTGGCCCGTCTAGAGAATTCGCGCTCTCGAGAATTTGGCGTCGCCCCACCTCGAGAATTCTCGGCGACCTTCGTCGATTATTCATCTGAAGGGACTTAGGCGTCAGGGAGGCCGGATGTGGCTTTTTGTATGGGCGGACGTGATTTCTCGAGAGTGCGGAATTTTTGAACAAACGGAGCTCCATAGGATTCCCAGAACCTGTTTAGCGGATCCCAGCCAACATCAACTCCCGAAACGGGTATAAGCAATCCATAAATTTAGGTCCGAAACTGAGTTCAAAGTGTCTTTCATGGGAGCTACTTTCAGAACTGTTCTTGACCAGCTCAAGCTCGGCAACTCAGGGAAGGCACAATTGTCAAGCTATCCGTCTTCCCGTCTAGCTTAGAGTAATGATTTAGTCCAGCCAACCTTGCTTGATCCCGTCAACCTAACGACGCCTCCAGGTACGCTGTTGTTCCGCGAGGTTGAGGCGTCAAGTGGAAGTAGAGTAAATTCAAATGGCTGATGTAAGGCGCGACAATATAAACGTGATATTGCGGGATCAAAGGAAAGGAAAGGCAATGACAAAGACCGATCACGTAGGAGGTACTGGGCGCCTAATAGCAAGGAGATTCCTGCTGACAAGACCCATTCACCCTACCATACCGGGTTCTGGGAATAAAGAACACGGGACCCCCGATCAAACTGCCCCAAACACTCCGCACAAACCGACTTCTATTGCCCAAACCACTAACTTCCATATAGTAATTACAGCATTAATATGAGAGTTGGGTTACGAATAGGGTGTGTGTCTTTTGCCTGAGCATTTGAATTTCCCTTAGTAATCATAATTCCTCGCGTGAGTCCCGGGGGGGGGGTCCTAAGTCGCCAGACTATGGCTCCAATGCCAAATTTGACCTCATAGTCCCGGGAGGTGTTCCTTATAACCCCCCAGTAATTGCATCTTGACGCCGGCTGCAATCGTGGCCAAAATTCCGTCACATTCGCGGTCAGAAGAAAAGGAGGAGACCGAGAGGAACCACTTCCCGATACAGAAGAACAGTTGACATATCTGGGTGTACGTGGTTATTGGTCCATAATAAAAATTTTGATTATTGGATATATATATATTACAGCGAAAAGTGGGAGATACATCTAGCTCAGACTTGGGAATGGGAGTGAGGTGGAGGTACCATGAGCTTAGGGCTAGTATACAAAAGGTCAATGCCATCCTCATCCGTTTATCTGAAGAGCGTAGCACTCGGGTGGGAACATCGGCTGTTGTAACAGGATATCTTCCGTCATCTGTTGGAGCCCAAGTCGCTTTTCAAGCGAGAATCCCGCAGAACCAACAAGGAACCCAAGGTCTGGATCGTTGTAAATGCTTCGGATGGAAAACGCATCCGAAATCTCTGCCTTCTCAGGATCCGGTTCTGGTAGCGCATTAGCCCTTTGAACGGCCGTCTCCAGTGCACTCATGAAGACTTTGGCCCCGTCGCTGTTGCCTGACAGATGACGGCTTGCAGAATCTCTGTAAGCTTCAAGTAGCTTGATGCATGCTTCAGGCGTGTGAATTAGAAAGTCCGTTAGCCGGTTTGGGCGCAAGTTGGGCTCAATAGGCAGACTCCACCTACATCGTCGGTACATCATCTAGGAGTTATCATCAGGAATCAAGTGAGCGCCGCGAATCAAATATTTCTCACCATTTGCCAACTGATAATCGAAGCCCAAAATGTTGGACCGAAGGACTCTTGGTTCTTGACCTTGGAAGACGATTCGTCAGCGCCCGTCTCCCGGGATGATCGAACACGCTCACAAGATACAGCATGAGCTCAGCATGACGTGCTCTTCTTTCATACTTTTCATTTGCTGTCCGCTCGGCCCTACTGGTAAGGGATGACTGGAGAAGGGCGTCTCGGTTCTGGCTGATGTCGGCAGTCAACCTGAAGATCAAGGACTATCGTCGTCAGCGGGCATTCCTTCTACAGCAATAACGGATAATATATTTTTTGATCACCCACTTTTCGATTCGAGGGATAATCAATTTGTGCACGATAATGATGGGACTCCGGTCGTCAAGATCCTTGAGGTCGTAGGGCGACTTTTGCAACAAACAAGATAACAACCGAAGTGCATCTCCCTTGATATCCAGGACGCGTTCAATTGAGCGTTTGCTTTTCCTCCGATGGGGAAGCCACATCGGCTAACGGATACCCTATTGTGTAAGCTGGTGGTTAGACCCCTAGTGCCGTTACGACGAGTTAAAAAACAATATTCACTGGCCCAAAGGCCGCAAATATTCTAACTTTGGGAGCCGCAGGTGCGTGCGGGTTGGTCTTTGGGCGAGGGGCTCGCACTAGGTGTAGTTGCTATGTTCGACTGACCGTACTGAGGGCACTTAAATATCTCCTGAGGTCCACTCCAAAAAGACTCACTCAGAGCAATTTGTTCAAACCATTACTGTGGGGCTAGTGCGCATTTGCGGAACAAGTGACTGGCAGAATTTGGGGCTTGGCTTGTTCAACCGAAGTTTCCACTTCCTTTCAAAGGCACGTGAGCCAGATATACCCAATCGCATTAGAGCCTTAGCAAAATCGGACCTTATCGATGCTGATAGTCTCGTTCCGTGGGTTTCCATCGGCGCGATTGGCCCTCCCGGGAGCGTCACTTGCTCGCTGAATGGCAGTGCGGAAATTTCATCTTGCAAGTTTCGAACAATCTCTCTGGCTTCCACAGAAAATAGTATTAGAATCTCACTCTAATATAAGTTCAGATCCACCTTTGATATCATTGCCCTCTACCGTCTCCTGTCCCAACTCCCCCCCCTTTCCCTTTTTATAATGCAGGGGACTCATGGCAGGAGCGGCTCGATTCAGACTGCTTCTGACGATGAAGCAACCCTGTCGGGTTTCTCAAGGTATGCTTTGATAGGATGTCCGCAGAAGACTAGCACGCTGACGGCACCCTGCAACCTCCCCCCCCCCCGGCGTAACGCACCATTAGGACCATCCAGGAAGCGCCCTCTGAGAGCTCTAATAGAGCTAGGGCTTGGATTTCTAGGGCATTTTCCGCGATTTCGTCTAACAATGGTCGACTCCGCGGATTGTCTGGGCCATCAACCCAGTTTTCTCTGCCGGTATCAGTAGGGGACAGAAGTCCCAACGAAAGAGCTCAAGTGCGCTGCTCCATTTAACTTATCGAATGAATAGGAGAACTGTTTTGAGCCTAACATGTTGATTCTTCGCGGACCTTAGGGTGACTCTTTCGGGGAATGGTTGAGACGAACCATTAACGTCGAGAACCTGACGATGCCAGTTCTTAGAAATGTTGTAAGTGTCTTGAAGAAATATCAGCGACGTTGTGGTTTGACGAGTGTCGTTTCCTCCCGCCACAGACGACCGATCCCGCCACCGACGGTACCATCGCGGGAGGCGTTCCTCCCGGCTCCCCCGAGCAAATGGCCCCAAGAAGGGAGCAAATCAATCAAATTGGCCCCGCTACACCTATGATGTCATCGCAGGAACATATCCAGATGGCGAACTTCGCCCCTCCGTCCCATGTCGGTGATGATCAGAACTCCACTACGCCGACGGTCGATCGCCCCGCCGATCCCCAAAACATTAGCGCCATCGCAGCAAATTCTGCTAACGTCCAAGAACAGGAGGCTGTCCGTACGGCAGACGGGGAGCGACCTCCTCCCCCGGATGGCGTCTCTCGCGATACACACTCCCCGCATAGAGGCCGGTCATCAACTCAAGGCCAAGACATGGTTCCTCATTCACCATCTCACAATAATACCACTTCAAACTTTCAGCAGGCGCCCTCCGCCGAAACCTTTTGCTCTTGTTGCCAAACACATGTCCATGCTTCGACTCCCGTGCCCCTCGCTCAGATCGCTTCCGGTGGTGCTCTCCCAAACCAACACGGAAACCACCGAGAGCTAGGCTACCCACCAAGAAGCGAAGAGCTCAGGGAAGCTATGGCTGACGCCATGCGTATTCACCACGACTGGCATGTCGACATAGAAAGGCCGGCGACCGGAGTTGGAGGCGACGGCCCGCCTGTATATGCTCACAACTCTCAGATAAACCTTATCATTATCTCAGTCGGACTTGTAATGATGCTACTGGCAGGTGTGACAAAGCTTTATGAAGCGATTCATCCACCACCCTCTTAATACCAACCCCTCGAATATTGAAACCGCATCGGACCCGCCTCCACCTGCCAGCCATCCTGCTTTCTTTTCTATCACCTCCTTTAGCTCGAGCTTTCCTTCTTCTGCTTTCCTTTTTTCTTTCTTTTTTTTTTTGCCCTCCTTGGGTTCTGCTTATTTTAGTCAAATCTCATTGTGATCGAACCCCTCCTCGCCATAGTGTTAGAGCATCCGTGTATCCCTAGCTAGCCTGCTGTCTTCTTCTTTTTCTCTCTCTATGACCTTCTTCCCTCCTTTTCTTTCCCCTCCCTACTCTCTGAAACGCGCCGTCTCATGTCGACATTGCTTGCTCCATGGGGGTAACAGCATGGGCCGCCGTTTACCAAGTCGCTGCTGTGATATGTATGGCTCCCCCTTTTCTTTTTCTTTTTTTTTCCCCTCTTTCTCTCTGAAACGCTGTCCCATGTTAACATTAATTGCTCCATGCCGGTAGCAATTTGGACCGCCGTTTACCAAATCCCCACTACTAGTACTGTGATACTGCCTCCTGTCGAATCTCTGTTAGTTTCGCAGAAGAAAAAATCGCAGTCTTGCTTCACGATCAACAATCAATTAATCGCATCTCCCGACTCTCCGTGATCGGAGGGTCTTGTCGAGGCTGGACGTTCGTTTTCCGGTGGTCGGTTTCGGTAGAAAAAAAAAGGCCTACAGTCTTGCTTCGAAGCTTCACGATCGTTCACCCTTCTCTCCGAACCATATAGGCATCACATCTTTTCTAACCAATCAAAGTCGGCGAGGGTGCATCGCTTTCTTTGAGCGCCCGATCGATCACAGGGGCTTCCTTCACTTTATCGCTGCAGTGCGTGCAAGTGATACCTCAGAGCGCTCTCGCTAGCCGCCGGACTGATCGCGAATGGGACTTCTCGCCCTCCCCAAGCGCGCACATGTACACATTCTATT